>PVIH01003701.1:80214-155002 GCA_004025045.1 Sigmodon hispidus
AGCAGAACATTTGACCCTCCTACTTCTACTTTCAAGTATTAGGCTAGATTTAAGATTTTTTTTTTTTTTTTTTTTTTTTTTTGGTGCCCAAGATCCACACTGATTCTCTGAAGTGCTGCCTAAGATGATAGGGTGAACATCACTCCTCACTTCCCCCGGCTACCTTTTGTCTTTTTTTTTTTTTTTCTCCTCCTTGTCCAAAAATGTCAGCGTATATCACCCTCTGGACTTCACCATGGAGGCATGCATATAATCCCAGCATGGTTAGAGTAGGCAGGAAGCTATGGTTCGTGGCCATCCCTGGCTACATACAGAGTTCTGAAGCCAGCCTAGGCTATGTGAGACTTCCTTAAAACAGAAAATGGGGTCTACCTCTGGAGGGTAAATGTGTTTGAGGTAATGAGATGATGTTGGTAAACCATCTACTGTAAGTGGATGCATCAGACTGGGTTTTTCTGAAGTAGAATTTGAGATAATTTGGGGTAGCAGATATTTATTACAGACCAATAGATACTCAGGCAAGCAGGAAACAAGACTGGGTGCAATGAAGGCCTCCCAAGCCTGCCTGGCCCAGGAGGATCTACACTATAAAGAGCACACTGAAGTGGCCCTTGCTGGATAGACAAGACTCCCCTGGACTTCTTCAAGCTGAAGCAGACCTGGAGGTGCTGATGGCTGGAGGGGTCTGCAGGCCTCAATCCCTTGCAGGCAAAGGGGATTCCTTCCTCCCTGTGTTATATGTGTTGTTCTGTTCAGAAAAGGAATATGTTCACCTGCTGAGTTCAGTTATTTTGTGGAGAAAAGCCACAGGAGAGATAAGAATTCTGTTCAGCAGCCTCCCCACTTTCACCCCCAAATCATATCAAAGAATGTAGGCCTGCCTCTCACAGGAAGGGTGTGGAGAACAGCTCAGCTAGTAATGCACGCGCCTTGCAAACAAGCCTGAGGACGTCTTCGAATCCATGGGAAAGCACAGGGGAAGGGAGCGTTAGCTAGGGCTAGCCCGGCCGTCAAGGTGAAGTAACAGGCCAGCTTGAAACTCTGCCTCTGACAAATACACTGACACCATGGGGCTCCTTACGGGAACAGTGATTGCTGGAATTTCTCTTTCAAAATATAAAATAAGAACAGAATTTATTTTGAGTTACATCTTATTCTAGCAACAAACCATTTTTATTTATAAATGAAATTTCTGATTGATAAAGTACCCTTTTAGTTATTTATGAAATTTTATATTTATGCTTTTTGATCAATAATATTCTAGTGGTTATTGCACTTGTCCTAGAAAAACTGCTTAAAGTTGCAAATTTACAGTGATAACAAAATCTAAATTTTACATTTTTTGTAGAAGAAAAAATAATAATGGACAATTGTTAAAAGCAAACAACTTCAAACACAAAAGCATCTGATTATTGCTAAAACACATGGAGTAAATTGGCTGGAACCCAACTTTCCAAAGAGTAGATGAACCAGTGAGTCAATAAAGAAAACATCTTATGTATTCAAAGAATGGTAGTGGTGGCCTTCTGTTGGCAGAATGCTTTGTTTGTCATGCATAAAGCCTTAGGCTGGATCCTTAGCACTATATAAGCCAGTTATGGTTGTGTATAGCTGTAATCCCAGAACCCTCAAGACAGAAGCAGAAGAATCACAAATTGAAAATCAACCTCTGCTACCTAGGGAGTTTGAAGATAGAACACTTGCTATGCAAGCACAGAAATGCATGTTTGATCCCTAGACATAAAAATGCTGGTTGTGGTGGCAAAGGGAGGCTTGTAATGTCAGTCCTAGGGAGGGATAGAGAAGAGCATCCCTGAGACTTGACCACACAGTTCAGCCTAATTAGTGAATCTAGGCCAGTGAGAGACTCTGAAGGAGGTTAATGATGTTACTTTTTCTTTCTTATTTTGTAAAGACTCATTGATTAGTATTTAATGTGTTCAGTGCTTGCAGAGACCAGAGAGAACATTCAATCCCCTGGAACTGGAGTTAAAAATGATGGTTTGTCATGTGAGTGCTGGGAACTGAACTTTGATGTGAGATATCTTTCTATATGCTGTGAATTACCCCATTGGATAATAAAGGAACACTTTTGGCCTATTGCAAAGCTACTTAGAAGCAGGTGGGAATTCCAAGCATAGGTAAAGGAGGAAGCCAGAGGGAGACACTGAGAGCTGCTGCTAAGAGAGTAAGATATAAAAGTGCAGGTAGGTCATGAGCCACATGGCAAGACACAGATTAACAGAAATGAGTTAAATTGTAAGCACTACCTGATAATGAGCCTAAGCCATAAACCAAACATTTTCTAATTATTATTCTGAATAATTATTTTATAAGTGGTTGTGGGACCTTGAGTGGGAAATATTTGTCTGAATCATGGGTCCAGATGGGTCAGAAGACCTTCTGCTACAATATGATATTTGAATGATTTCTTCTTATATTTGTAAACCTCCTGTGAGGTCACTGCAACCCTCAGGAATATCTCAAATGTCTAGCTGGTTATTTTAGGGCTACTTCCCAGTTGATTTATTTTCCTTCCCTCCCTCCCTCCCTCCTGCCTTCCCTCTTTCCTTCTTCCTTGTAGAGGAGTTTCTTACCCACCTACCTGTTCTCAAATAACAACTCAGAGGCTTATATTAATTATACATACTTGGCCAGTAGCTCAGGCTTATTACTAATTAGCTCTTACAGTTAAATTGACCCATAATTCCTATTTATGTTTAGCCACGTAGCTTGGTACCTTTTCTCATCTTGCTTCTTCTGTGTCTGGCTCGTGACTCCTGACTCCACCCTTCTCCTTCCTTCCCAGTATTCCCAGTTTGGCTTTCTCATCTAACTTTCACCCCAGATACTGCCCAATCAGTGTTTTATTAAACCAGTTCAAGAAACAGATCTTTACAGTGTACAAGAGGATTATTCCACAGCATCTTCCTCCCTCCCTCCCTTTCTTTCCTTCTTCCTTTTCTTTTATTTATATTGTCTTTCTTCTTTCTTCCAAAGGAAGTGATTTCTTTTTTTTAAAAAAAAAAAAAATGTTTGTTGATGAGGACTCATGCTTTGGACAGAGGACAATCTATGTGAGTCAGTTCTTTCTTTCTGCCATGTGGATATTGCATATCAAACTCAGATTGCTGAACTTGGCCACAAATACTTTTACCCACTGAGCCATTTTGACATTTTCTAATCAACTTCTGCTGGATGTTACCACCATCACTTGATGATGTTCCCTGTGTGTTCCCTTACTGAGGCTGCTCGACTTACCTCTCCTAGATGTCATGAGTACCAATTTGATGACACCTTCATGTCTTTCTACTGCTCTAGTCCATCCTTTCCTATTTATTCTCTTACTTTTGTCATTATATACTTTATTAAATATACTGGTTCAAAATCAAGACTATAGCTATCTGATATTATTCTCCAGACTTCAAAGAACGCCATTTATAAACAGGTTCACCAACACCAATAAAACAAAACATAACCTTATTGTTCAAGCATTTTTACCCTACAGAGTGAGACCTAGTGGTGGGCACTGAAGAAGTGAAAGTCCCTGCCACAGTAGTGTTAATCATCATAACCCAGCCTGATATTTTAAATTATTCACGTGTATATTTGATCATCCAGGCTATAGAGGCTCTAAGAGGAAGGACACAGTTTCATCCATGTATTCACTTATTCATTTAGTCAGCTGACTTTTGACCAGTAAGCATTTTTATAAAAATATACCTGAGTGTCTAGTGCACACTACGGTCCTCTAGTGGTAGCACAGCTAAAGCTTCACAAGAAAACCAGTAAAGAATGAAAGAGATTATAAGGAGCCACATAGTCCCCAAATAGTACAAATAAGAGAGTTATACACCCATGTGCAATGAACACTTAGGCATCTCTTCTACCCCTTTAGTTCTTGTAGAATCTCAGGTTGGCTCTGAGACCAGAGCAAATGTCATCTGATGATCAATTATCTTATTTAGCATATATATATGTATATATACATGTATATATATATATATATATATATATATATATATATATGGAGGGAGAGAGAGAGTTGGAGCATTTAGATATTCTCCTATTTGGATAGTATAGGTTTCGATGAGTCTATTTACTTGAACATCATGAGTATATTGTATTGTATGTTTAATAAAAATAGTCTGAAATATCAGAGGACAGAATAACCCACAAAGCCAAGACATGAAGGTCATGGAGTGGTGATCCTCTGGATCTCTGGGAGTTCAAGGCCAAACAGAGCCAAGCAGTGGCGGCAGATACCCTTAATCTTAGCACTAGGAAAGTTAAACCAGGAAGTAGATAGCTGGGTGGAGGAAGAGGAGGGGGAATTTCAGCTTCCGCTGCATTCCCTTTCAGCTGAGGACAGAGAAGTATTGAGTCTGAGGATTCCTGGAGACAGGATCTATCCTTTTTAGCCTGAGGAGTTGACTAGGTGAGAACTGTAGGTGCCTTGTTTCTCCGATATTTCAGCTTTTCCCCAATATCTGGCTCTGGGTTTTTATTATAATATCAAATACAATTTGTGAAATACCTGAACTTTGGTCTTAAAGAGTTACTAGAATATTACCAAGCTTATATCTAAGATTTATAAGTCCCAAATTTCTAGAAGTTAATCATACTTTTTTTTTTAGTCTTCCAGTTTTCCCCTCAAATCTCAAAGTAAATAAGACAATGTAAAATAGCAGTGATGGGCTGATGTTTGCTTAGCAGTTGTCTGTTTACACACTCTGCAAAGAACTTTTAATTAACAGGATTACTTCTTCAAATAATCCTGAGTTAGAGTTGATGCCTCGTGGGACTCAACTCAGCAGATAAGGAACATATATCTGGGGAGGTCCAGGGATGGCTGAGGATACTGTTAGTAAACAGTACAACGTAAAGCCCAGACTCAACTGTGCACCACATCATGAAACCCCCTGTTCCCAAAACATCACCATCTCAGAAAGCACAATCTGGCTAAGAAGTTCAAAGCCACAGGTCCATGCTGCCCAGAAAAATGATCCAGAGTCCCCTGCAAAGGTCCCAGCTAGAGGGAACCCTGTTTATGAACGGATTGTTAGGTGATTTCTCTGTAGCCAGGATGCTGTAGCTCTCTCTTTACAAACTCATTTCCAGGCGAGTAGAAAATATCCCTCATGTCTCACCTCCATATTCTGCCTCCTAGTTCTGATGCCCTGGGCTTTACTTCTTCCCTGAGCCTTCTTTCCATGTTATCCCTACAACAAGGACTTGAGCTAATTAGCTAGTAACTATGACAAGATACCAAAAGTAGGCAACTTTAGGAAGGCTTTGACTCCACTTGGGAGGTTTCAGCTGTAACACTGGGCAGTGACTTTGGGATTGTGGTATCATGGTGCATCACGGTAGTAGCATATGACAAAGAATGCTTCTTCATCAGGAAGCAAAAGAATGAGAAAGGAGGTGAGTTCTCAGTATTCTCTCCAAGGGCATACTCCACAATGCTCTAACTTCTTCCCTGTAGACCCCATTTCCTAAAGGTTCTCCTACCACCTTATAGCATTATACTGGGGACCTAGGCCCTCTGGGAACATTAAAAATCCTTACTCTTAAAGAGCATAAACTGTCTCATCTCTGGCCTGGACCACTCCCTTAATCTCCAACACATTAACCCATTTTTTTTTTTAAATCACACTTGACCTCTTGTGATGGTTAAACTAGAAATGGCCCACCAAATGCTGATACATTTGAATGATTGTCATTAAGGAATGGTGCTGCTCAAAGCAATGAGATGTTTTGGCCTTGTTGGAGTAGATATAGCCTTGTTGGAGAAGGTGTGTCCCTGGAGTTGACAGGGATTAGGAGGTGTGGTCTTGTTGGAGGAGGTGTGTCCCTGGAGTTGACAGGGATTAGGAGGTGTGGTCTTATTGGAGGAGGTGTGTCCCTGGAGTTGACAGGGATTAGGAGGTGTGGTCTTGTTGGAGAAGGTGTGTCCCTGGAGTTGACAGGGATTAGGAGGTGTGGTCTTGTTGGAGGAGGTGTGTCACTGGAGATGGGCTCTGAGGTTTCAGAAGTTCAAGCCAGAGCCACTGTCGCGCTCTCTCTCTGCTGCCAGCAGAGCTGAACGGCTTCCTGTCTCCCAGATACCCATTCCATGTTTATGCTGAACTATGGGCCAGTTTTCTCAAACCCCCATAGGTTCTCATCTGACACAGAGAAAAAGGCAGAGCCCTCACAATCAGCCATTGATACAATGAGTATCACTGTCCCACTGGGACTCCTGGGATCTTAACCCTGACCTCCAAAATGCAACCTCCTTGCTGCTCCTTAAATTCTCCAGGGTACCTGCATCTGCTATCCCTTGACCCAGGGTCCAGAAATGCCCTCCCCCTGTCGCTGCCTTCACATCATTCCCCTTTCCTGATACCATGTTCAAAACTACAATTTTAGTTCTTCTTTGTTCCTCCTTACCCTGTGTCTCTCCAAGTCACCATCACTTCTGAGTACCTGGGCTTTTATTTAACCACCATATCCTGAAACTTTTGAGGATGGGGAGACTGGACCTGCTACAGAACTACCATCTTCCCAGCGCCTCAGAACACTGGGCTTCAATGTAATATACATGCAGAAGGGATGTAGTGACTGCCCTCAGTGCTGAGAGGAAGCCATACCACCCAAGGTTTGGAGTTCATCCACAAAGCCAGCGTAATTCTATTTGAAGTTCTGAACCTGTTGGGTTTGCCTTTTCTCTAAGAACTGCTCAAGCCAATTCCTGGCTTCTGGGATATGCCCACTGGTGTAACAGCTGTTCTCGAGTTCGGCACTCGCTTTCAGGGACCCTCGGTGCCATGAGTTCATGAGCCACTGAGGACATGAGAACTGGATGCTGCCAAAAGGAAGTCGGGAATTTGGCTGGAGATTGAAGCATGTTATACTACATCCTCCTCCATCTATTAAAAAATTTTAATTATAATCTAAGCATGGTGGCTATCCTCAACTAAGAGACTCCCCTAATCAGATTGGCCTATGGGTATGTCTGTGGGAGACTGTCTTGATCATTAGCTGATACAGAGGTGTCCAGTCCACTGTGGGGCACTATTCCCTGGGCAGGTGGTCATAAGCTGTATAAAAAAATTACCTGAGCATAAGCCTGTGAATCAGAAAGGAGCATTTCTTCATAGTCCCTGCCCTGACTTCCCTTAGTGGTAGACTGTGACCTAGAAGTATAAACCAAATAAACACACTCTCTCACCCTCCACAATCTGCTTGTCATTGGAAATTTCTATCACAGCCACAGAAAAAAAACTAGAGCAGTAACTGCAGAACTAAGATGGTAGAAGCAGGTAGTTTGGGAGTTCAAGCCGAGCTTTGGGTATTCCTGGACAGCCTGAGGGTACACAAGACACTGTTCCAAAATAAATAAGCAAAACAGAACAAGAATCACACACACATACACACACACACACACACACACACACACACACACACACACACACACACACAGACCGAAAAGCATACCCCTGCCTTGGGATGGCATGGGATCAACATGATGCCTGGCTGATACTTCATGGAGATGAACAAGCTTTACTGACCACACTCAACCACTCAACCTGGGGTCCTTCTCCTCCAGGGACTCCAGGATTAACCCAGGAAACTCAGGAACTCACTACTGACTTCAGTAAGAGGCCTTGACCCCTCTATCCCAGTGAATAAAGCAGGGAAACCCAGAATAGCTTCTCTAGGGACCCAACCAATGAGTTCTCTTTCTGGAGAGCCTAAGCATCCTTGCTCTACCACCCCTCACAAATGTCTAGCACAACTTCAGAGGAGCCCAGAAGGTGTGATGACTTCTACCCTCCAGGCCTTGGCTTCTTCTCTGCCTATTGCTCTGGCTGGGCTGGGGCTCAGATACTTGTATTTTCTGGTCTTGCTACCACTTGGCTTCTGGAGAACACCTATGAGTATATTGCCTTTGGTTTTCTCTTCTAAGATTACAAAACTATTTTATATAACACTTTATGTTATTTGCATATAGCCTTCAAACACTCCTCCCATCTACAATACTTAAAATCATTTCTTGAGGGGCTGGAGAGATGGCTCAGCGGTTAAGAGCACCGATTGCTCTTCCAGAGGACCAGGGTTCAATTCCCAGCACCTCACATGGCAGCTCACAACTGTCTGTAGTTCCAGTTCCCAGTTCCAGGCAAACGCCAAGGCAAATAAATAAATAAATAAATTTTTTAAAAAAATCATTTCTTGATCACTTACAAGAAGTTATTCACCCTAAATGCTAGGGAAACAGTTATATAGAGAGAACAACAAGGAGAAGTGTCTCTGGCCAACCAGATGATTCAGCAGACACACCTCTGACCACTGCTACTAATCCTTAGGCTCTTCCTTAAAATGGAGAAAAGCAATCCCACAAGCTGTCTTCTGACCTGTATGCACCCTGGAATAACAGCACATAGACTCATAACCCTCCTATACATCATACACACATAATAATTTTTAAATTTAAGTTAAAAATATTAAAAAAGCTAAAAGCTACCAGTAAATGAGCCAGTGGAGTAAGTGAACAGGCAGTTCAGATATGAAATACAAATGGTCAATAAATACATTTTAAAATATCTGACATCCCTAGCCGCCAGATAAAAGCAAATTTTACTTCAAGATTCTATCTCACTCAAGTCTTAATGGCTCATCAAGAAAACATGACAACAAATGCTGGCTGTGATGTTCAAGGAAAGAGAAAACTGTATTTACTGTAAAGTGGTGTAACCCTGTAGAGAGCTGTCTAGAGCAGTAGTTCTCAACCCTTTGGGGGGTCATGTGACCCTTTTACAGGATTCATCTAAGATCATCAGAAAACATAGATACTTCCATTATAACTCATAACAGTAGCAAAATTACAGTTATGAAGTAGCAATGAAAATAATTTTATGGTTGGGATCAGCACAACATGAGGAACTGTGTTAATGGGCCACAGTGTTAGGAAGGTTGGAAAACATTGGTCTAGAGATTTCTAAAAAAGGAAATAGAGCTATTTGTGGTAATATATTGTATATTTAATAAAATAACTTGAAATATCAGACGGCCTTTAATCTACCCAGTACTCGGGAGGCAGAGATTCTCAGGATCTCTGTGAAATTAAGGCGAAACCTAGCCAGGCAGTGGTGGCACTCACCTTAATCCCAACACTAGGAAATTTAAACCAGGAAGTAAAACAGCTGGGTGGAGAAAGAGGAGGGAAGTTTGACTTGGCTGCACTCCCTTTCAGCTGAGGGCAGAGAGGCATTCAGTCTGTAGATTCCTGGAGACAGGATCTACCCTTTTCAGCCTGAGAAATCAGCTAGGTGAGAAGTGGCTGTGGCTTCTTGCTCTGTCTCTCTGATATTTCAGCTCATCTCTAATATCTGGCTCCGGGCTTTTATTAATAATGCCAAGTAGAATTTCTGCAAAACCCTGCCATAGGACCCAGCTATACCACCCCTAGGCAAGTACCCAAGAGTACAGTATAATTTACTACGGAGATACATGCTTAGCCTAATTCAATGTTGCTCTACTCACAACATCAAAGAAAAGGAATCAATGAATGTATATGCCTATCAGTGGATAGATCTGGGCATGGTGGTAACATACCTCTGATCCTAGCATTCAGGTTACAAAGGCAGCTGGATCTCTGTAGACTACATAGCAAGTTCCTGGCTAACCAGGGATATGAGGTAAGACCTTGTTTCAAAAACAAACAAGCAGATAAACAAAACCCAAATGAATGGATGACTAAAATGTGGTACATTCGTTACACAGTAGAACTTTACTCAGTTGTAGGAAAACTGGTAGAACTGGAAAGTGTGATACTAGGTGAGTTAACCCAGGCTCAGAAGCACCAGTGCAGCATGCATATGGTTAACCCAGGCTCAGAAGTACCAGTGCAGCATGCATTCTCTCATTTATGTGAGAGTGATGTGTGAAGCCAAGGAAAGTAGAAGTAAACTCACAAGGGATGGAGGAGTGGTTTGAAGAGGAGACAGAAGGGGAACAAAATAAAAGTGACACAAAAGTGGAAGGGGGGTGCCAGGGGCAGAGAGGTCAAGCCTGCAGCAGAGCAGCCAAGGTGGGGGAGGGGCGGGAACCAGTCAAAACTAAGTGTGCATGAAAATGCCACAAGGCACTGCCTACTCTGTCGTGTGCTTCTCTATAATCCCGCTACAGCTGTGGCTGTTTCTGTGGATTCTCTTCCATCATGGCCTTGATAGTAAAGTGCTTCTGCCTACTGCACCCTACCTTCTGCAGTTATCTTGCTACTTTGATCAGACCTGGTTCAGAAATTTCCATGAAGCCTGTGTGTGGAAGACAACATGAACACAAGCAATACAGCCTACCCAGCTATGCCAGTTCATCAGTTTGCAACAAAGAAAGCCAAAGGTAAAGGAAAAGGTCAGCCCCAGGCCAGAGTGAACATGAACACAGCCTTGGTGGAAGAGGTGGATGAAGAAATGAAATCTGTGATGGAAGCACTCAAGGATAATTTCAATAAGACTCTCAACGTAAGGACTGCACCCGGATCCCTTGATCATATTCCTGTGGTAATTGCTGATGGGAAGCTTGCTCTAAATTACACTGGCCAAATCTCCATGAAGTCACCACAGTTGATTTTTGTGAATATGACCCGTTTCCCAGAGTGTACATCTGCAACTATCAAGGCTATAAGACAAAGTGGAATGAATCTGAACCCAGAAGTGGAAGGGACACTAATTCAGGGACCTTATTCCTAAAGTAACAGGGAACACAGAGAAATGCTGGTAAAACTGGCCAAACAGAACACCAACAAGGCCAAAAAAAATTCACAGAAGGTTCACACTAATGCAACGAAGAAGGTGAAGAAGACAAAGGACAAAGCTTTGGAGGACACCACCAGGCTCATAGAGGAAAAGACCAGCCAAATGCAGGACGCCACAGTTGCAGAACTCCTTGGATGAAAGTCAGCAGTCACATTTTCTGGTCATCCCTTAGGAGACAAGCTGGCACCTGCCACTCAATCCCGTCTATCTATCGGAGTCTGTCACTGCTGTTCCTCCATGGGATGCTCTGCTAACTTCCTTATTTCCTTGCATAGCCCTGTTGTGCTCAGAATCTTCTAATGTGACAGCCTCAGGGGATATCTGCAGTGGCAGTGCCCTTACCTGTGATGTCACCACAAGACTGCCTCCTGTCCGACAGTAAATCAGACCTTACTCTCATTTCTAACTCATTTGGACTAATGTGGGCCTTCACTGTGACTGCTAATGATCAAACCTAAATAAATTGGAAAATTAACAACCACAGAGGAAAAGATGGGTGGTTTGGGTGGGGAGCTCCCAGAACTTCTTTATAAAGCAGCCAAAAGCAGGGTGTTGGCCTCTGGGCTGTCATCCCATATGCTTCCCCCTGAGGACTGAGTCCACTGGGGCACTCTTTGCCTCCTGACCTAGACTCCATATTGGACTCACAATTTCCGAATTTAAACCTCTGATTTTCTTTTCTGTTAGTCTGTATCTTGACAAAATAACTGGAGAAAATGACACAGAATACCGCTTGAGGTTGTCTATGTGCTTATGTTGTGAACAAATTGGTAGCTACTCACCAAAAAAATAAAGAAAATGCCACAAGGCATCTTTTCTATATTTGTTTTATATGTTCATTTTAAAATAATTTTAAATTTTAAGAATCTCTTTCATCTGCAATAGGCTAAACCTGTGCTTTTAGAACTGCCAAATACAAAGAGAAAGGTGACTGACTGCACACTTGCAAGTCACCTAGAGGTAGATTCTTAAACATTCCTACTATCAAAAAAAAGATAACATGTAAAGTGGCACACATGTAAATTAGTTCAATTTAACCTGGCTTCCATATGTACACATTTCACAATACCAGGTTGTATGCATGAGTACATACCACTTTTACATGTCAGTTAAAGCTTTTGTTTTGTGAAGGCTAATGTCAGAGTGTGATCCAGAGACTCCAAAAGGCCTGGGACCACCTGCTGGCCTGAGGAGTTCCCTTTCCTTCTGAATCACGTCCTTGAGAGCACCACACACCTGCAGTGTATGGAGGAGAAACCTGAATGCTCCCCTCCCTTTTGAGGAGTTTGTTTCCAAAACAAGGTCTCCTTTCCAGAGATGGAGGGTGGCAGCACACAACAGAAGTGCAGCTCCTGAGAGCCTACTCAGGCCTGGAACATGTGCTACCTCAGTCAAACCAACACAGAGCAAAAGTCAAGGGGAATGCTCCAATGTTTACAGATCTTCCAAAGGAGTTTCACGGCACAAATCAATGGGCCACGATGAAAGTGCATAAAGACGACTAACCACTCACTGGGTAAAAGCACTTGCTGCTTTTTCAGAAGATCTGAGTTTGATCCTCACATTCAGACGCTCCAACACCCCTTTCTGGATTCTGTGGGAATCCACACATGTGGTACACATGTACAAATACAAATATACAAATACACATAAACAAAAATTAAAAACAAAATAAAAACTATCAGTTCCCTCATGTGATGATGTCATCTTATGAGTGGCTACATATCACTTATAACTGAGCCCTGATTAATTGTCACAATGATAACTAAGTAGCAACTTCCTTTTATTGAATACCTATACGTACCAAGTGAATTACATATGTATTAATTTTGTGCTCTATGACTCTGGATGACGTCATTGCAGGTTGGCTTTTCTGGTGAGGAAAGGGTTCTCGAGTTGATGACAGGCTTGTCCAAGGGCACACTGTTAGCGAGAGACAAAGCTGGCATTTAAACTTACAACATCCTTCCCCAGAAGGCACACATTCTCCCCTGTACCAAGCTGCCTTATAAAGGCCACCAATGAGAATTTTTTTCCCAAGCATGACTAGGACTGGCTCTTTACCAATTATGTCAAAATGTAATTATTTCAGCAAAAACCATTTCTTTGATTAAACAAATACTCCTCAAACACACTATCTGTCAAGGTGCCAAACCCTTCATTGCATTGTGTGACTTTGATGCCTAACAACAAAATCCCAGCTGTGTGGTTTGTCCCTCTTGTTATGAGGACTGAGGCTTTGCTTTACAGTCAAGAGCAAGATGAGACTTTTCATCAAGTCAGGTCACTTCAGTAACCTCAGGTCCCTTCAAGACACTGACTTGGAAGCCAAGGAGACTATGTTTAGCAAGCACTTGGCTGCCCAAGCCTCAGGGATATGAGTCAACTCTACAGAAGACATTACCATCTTCAGCAAAGAGATTATCCGGTATTATAGGAGATTAAGGTAAAGGAGAAACACAGTATATTTAATCCCATGTCTAATGAACTGAGAGAGAATTGCTTGTTACAAAGATCTGCCTGCTTCACAGGATTGAGAGTAAATTTCTGATAAATCTGCTGTTGCCCTGGGGCTATACAGTGCTTGGCTTACCTGCAGCCACAAAAGCACCTAGAGAATTTGGTACTCAAAGCTCAGACCACATGTATGGCTCTCTCCACAGAATCCTCCCTCACTTCTAGGTCAAAGTGAGATGTCCAAAGAGAAGCCCAGCAAGTGTTTGCTGTTCACACTGGCTGTACCAAAAAACGTTGCATCCACAGAGGGGTTGTTATGAAACTGTCTCCTAGGAATGTTGGAAGCTACACTCATGAAGTTTCACCAATGAGCTGAACAAGGACAATAGATATGCCAAAGTGAATGAGGGGAAAGTTTATAGGCCTCAGCCCTACAGAAAGAACCACATGAAGCTAAGGAATGCTGAGAATAGGAAAAATAGTCTTCCCTGGGGAAGAGTACACCAATTGGTCAGACATGAAAGCATACATTCAAAAAATATTATACAAACTGAATAGGTTACATTTTAGGGATATATATGCATATATATGTACACATGCACACACATGTGACCATGAATTTGAAAGAGAGCAAGGAGGGGTATATTTGAGGGCTTGGAAGAAGGAAAGAGAAGTGGGAAATAATGTAATTACATTATAATCTCAAAAATACTGATGTGCAGCTGTATGTGGTACAGAGCGCAGTGGCAGAGTGCTTGCATAGCAGGCATGACGCCTTGGGCTCAATCCCAAAATTTAAAGAAAAATAAAAAGAAATTATAGATGGGAGCCAGAGTGGAAGAGCCTATGACTATAGCCTGGAAACTGAGGCAGGAAGACTGCAGGTTCCAGGCTCAGGCTAGTCTGGGCTACAATGTATAGTATGGGGTATTTTTGTTTGTTTGTTTGTTTTAAGTGAGGGAACAAAAGAAGAAAGAAGTTTTCCAGGGCTGAGGATATGTAGCTCAGTTGTAGCTAAATTGTAGCTTATAGTATTTGTCTACCTTGCAGGAAGCCCTGGGTTTAATGCCCACACCACATAAAACCAGGTTAATGGTGCAGTAGGGTGCAGGGGCAGAAGGACTGGGAGGTTGATGTCATCCTTAGGTACATAGGAGTCTGAGTAAATCATGGGATACATGAGACCTCAGCAGGGGGAGATAGACGATGATAGATAGATAGATAGATAGATAGATAGATAGATAGACAGACAGACATGTAACTTGGTACCTAGCATGCCTGAGGCCTTTTGGTCCTCAGCACCTCAAAGAAATAATAATAACTATTGGATAAGACTTCACTTATAGATGTCAGTTCTAACCCCACTTCTGAGGTATTCCAGGTGAGCAATGAGCCTTTCCAGGACTGTGCACACAGGTGTCCACAGGAACTTCACACATAAATGTGAGCTGCCACGATAGCTTGTCTTTTTCATTGCTTTTTCTTTTCTTTTCTTTTTCTTTCTTTCTTTTTTTTTTTAAAGATGTCTCAGAGATTCAGCCATACTGAAAACCATATACCTTGTACATAGTCTTACTGAGGAAAAATCAAGTATAAACAGGTCCTTAGCACCCATGGATTCAGCCAAATTTCTATCAAAAGTATTTATTTACCTCTCTCTCTCTTTCTCTCTCTCTCTCTCTCTCTCTCTCTCTCTCTCATGTGTGTGTGTGTGTGTGTATGTGTGTGTATGTATGTGTGTGTATGTGTATATGTGTGTATGTGTGTTTGTATGTGTGTATGTATACGTGTGTGTATGTGTGTGTGTGTATGAACTTACACACACACGTGCTTTGTCACCTTTCTTCTGTGTACACCAGGCCAGAAGCTTCCCCTAGCCAGTGTCATAGGCTAAGTATTATTGCAAAAATTAAGGGGCATAATACATAGAAAACAGGTATGAAGTATTCACTTAGCCTTGTTCATCATCATCACTATCCCTGTGTGGCCAGGACACCTCTAGCTCTGTGCTCACTCAGCTTTGTGTGATTCAGCTTTTCACTGCTGTGTCCATGTTGAGAAAGAGGTCAGGGAAGGGCA
This sequence comes from Sigmodon hispidus, assembly GCA_004025045.1. Lineage (NCBI taxonomy): Eukaryota > Metazoa > Chordata > Mammalia > Rodentia > Cricetidae > Sigmodon > Sigmodon hispidus. The sequence continues at coordinate 95,556 of PVIH01003701.1, forward strand.
TTTTCATGTTTTAAAACAGGTCCTTTGATCATTTGTGCAAGTGCCTATAATCAATAGGGAACCTCAGAGGAAAATTGGGGTCCTGTTTTATGCCTTCCAGGCCTCTCTGCTCACACCAACCCCATCATCAAAGGGATCATGGTAAGACAACTACAAACTGAAACGAAACTGGTTACTATGACGAGAAGTGATTCATAGTGTGTAGCAGCTCATTAAGAAAAAGAAAAGGGTATTTGCTAATGAGTACAGAGAACGTCAGAAAATGAGAGAGACCCACTTCACCTGACAGGCCCAGAATCGAACAAATCTAATCTCCCAACAGCCGGGAGAAGATGAAATTGCCCAGAGCCAGCCTGCTGCCGCTCACAGATGGGATAATCTTGTGGAAACATTTTCCGGTGTATCACTTGAAGAAAAGTGCATTTGTCTTTCCTGAAAGCAAAAAATGGTTTAGTTGACCTTGAAAATAGAAGCATTCATGAGACATATGAGCAAAAGTTTTCATTATTCCTTAAGCCCTTGCTTCAGAGAGACAAAAAAATTCCACCCTCCACTGCTACACCACAATGCCAAGTTGCCCGGCAACTGATCTTTTATGGTGGATCGCCACGGAGACGGATGTAAACACAATCATAAATCCCATTACCCTGCTAAATACTGGGTCTGGATTTTAAAAAAAAGCAAGTAAAAGGACTGCTTTTCAGGTTAAAAGAGATAATATGAAGCTGTGAGTGGCAAGATTTCAGTCGAGTAAATTGTCATGGGTGAGACTTTGATTAAGGTAGCTTGTCCTTTGCTTTCAATTGGCTCCTGGTTTTCCTGTAGCAAAGAGAGTCATTTCCAACTGAGAAAATTAACTCCAGGACTTCATAACCCAGGCTTGGAAACAGAGACATAGTCCTCAGTGATTTTATTTTCTCCAATAGGGTCTCAGTATGTAGCACTGGCTCTCCTGAAACTCAGGCTGTCCTCAAACTCACAGAGATCTGCCTGCTTCTGCCTCCCACGTGCTGGAACTAAAGGTGTGCCCCAATCCACCCCGCCTCTGATTTTTCAAGTGGATTTTCACCAGCATTGTCTGTCATCAATGGACACTGACTCCAAGGAGTCAACTGGGAATGCAGCCCAAGTCTATGTTGGACTATAGTCAACAACGGATTAATTGACTGTGTCATTCCTAGAATTCTCTTGTAAGGTAAATATCTCTTCCTACTGAGCACAGGAAGTGGAGGCTTATGGAGAGGATATCTCAGAAGGGAGAATCCACCTTTAAAGTTGAACTTAGATTCAATGTGACTCCTACTAGTTTGGATCCAAGACCTTCAGTCTATGAAGACTTCTAGACTTCTGCCCAGAAAAAGACCCCAAATATTTCACCAGAGTCATAAATCCCTGTGAAGAGAATAATTTCATAACAGCATGATTTATTTTATTAATATTAATATTACATTTATTTATCTGGTACGTGGATCTATATGGATGGATGTGTGTGCCATAGTACACATGCAGCAGTCAGGGGACAACTGTAGTGGTCAGATCCCTCCTTAGCATGTAAATCTCAAGCTGTCAGGCTTGGTGGCAAGCACCTGTACCTGGCCCAGCACCCTTGCTGGTGATCCTAGACATCCTTACAGCAGGGTCCCTACGGCAGTCAGCTTCAGAAAGTCAGCAATGCATCTGTGTGTTAGCAATCCTGAGCAGCATAAGCTAACTCCAGAGCACACTAGTGAAATTTCAGTTCCCAGGGCCAATGACAGACCTATCTGACCAGAGTCCCTAGAGATGAGGCCCAAATTTTGATGGTTTTAGAAGATAACCTGAGTTTAAGAACTGTGAGACTCAACATTTTGCATATGGGGATCTTTGGATATTGCTAGCTTTGTTCTGCCCGAGAGCTCTCATCCAACCAGAGACTTGGCCCAGAGCATCTGGAAACAAGAGGGGTCATCTGTTCAGTCACTGACACAGATCTGGAACAAAGGGGGTATGTATCATGCTCCAGAATTAAGTACCAACCATCAGATCCACGTCAGAAAGTCATTTCTATTGTTTCCTGTGTGTGGTCAAATCCAGACTTTTGCAGCCCAGTATCTCGGTTCTATTGTTACTCGCTTTGCATGATTAGTGTCAGCCTATACGACTGTCTCAGCTTCAGGCTCCTGACAATTCTAGCACAAGGCCACCAATGCAAGTGGCCACAGGCCCCATCAAGTCAAGAAACAAACTGAGCTAGGACAACTAATCCAGTTCTAGAAATTGCAGGTAAGTAAAATTGTACTCTAAAATGTTTACATCAAAGTCCTTAAGCCCAGGAAGACCTTTGCATATGTGGAAGCCTGTAGAGTACAGACTAAAACTGAAGCAGTAATGTTCCCAGCAATGCACTGACTGCATCCCTACAGGACCTTACAAGGCCTGCGCTCACCTCCTCAGCTCTGCCTGAGAGCTCTCATCCAACCAGAGACTTGGCCCAGAGCATCTGGAAACAAGAGGGGTCATGTGTTCAGTCACTGACACAGATCTGGAATAAGCACACCAGTGCTGGTCACTTTTCTGGGAGAGAATTATAAGAGGTCATTATATAGAATAGAATGACAAGCAGGGAGACTGTGTGTGTGGCAGTGGCAGAGGCAGCGGGGTGAGGCGGGGTGGGGTGTCCTGAGCATCACTCCCAAGTAACAACAGTGCAAAACAGCTCTGAGACAGTGCTGTGCAGAACACCCTCAGAGTCATCCAGCCAAGTGGCCACAGCTGAGCACCAACTCAACTGCCTTTGGTAGCAGGTAGCTAGAGACAACAGCCTGTCCCTCTGACTGGCCCTGAGAAAAGGTCACAATGTTTTAGGAAGAAGTCTTTCATGAACAGAGGTAGGTATCAGGGGGTTGTGGTAATAGAAACACCATAAAGCTCATGAATCTTAAGACAAAATGAAGAAAAAGTAGCTTGGCCTGGGCATGACACAAGAAGCCAAGACACATGAGGACCCTCAAGTTTAACTCATGGCCAGAGCCCCACCTGGCCTTCTAGCCTCGCCCTAATTTGGAATTCCAAGTAGGCAAATTCTTCACTTAAGAGGGAAGCTCCATAATCTGAAGCTAGGGGGAAATCCCAGACATGTCTTTGGAGCCCTCTCTTTGTTTCCTGTCTTTCTTTGGAACATTGCACCCAGAATGTTCCAGCTGGGCAGGGGCCAAGGTGTACAGAGATGACACAGATTGTACAGGAAGAAACAGGGACTCCAGGAGAAGCCTAGTCTGGATTTTAGAAGTGGATACCAAGACAATACTAACCACAGAATGGTTTTATTTAGGGGCATGCCTGGAAAGAAGAAGAAGGTGCAGTGTAGGGACCAGACAGAGTGGGTAGAAGTGATGAGATCTAGCCTGGGGGCAGGCAGGGCTGGATGAAAGGCTCTAGAGTTCCATGGAGCTGGGGTGAGACAAATGATGCCCTTGGAAAACCCGGAAGCCAGAGCGTCTCTGGGCAGCCTGAGCACTGCAGGCTAAGTGGCCGTGCTGAGTGCTTAGCTAGGAACATGGCCTCTGCATGAATACTGGCACTGAGTCATTGATAGTTGATTCCAGTGTTCATCAGAGAAGCCTTTTATGCTTTTCCCTCACTCCAGTGAAGAATAATCAGAAATATTGGGGAGTGTACTGGATTTCCTGAAATTTAAAGGGTAAGTACTCAACTTACTTTAATCATAGTTAAAGAAAAGGGAATCCTCTGGTACATAAATAAGATGTTATTATCTCTAAGTTATAAACAATGGCTTTTCCCATAACTCTTAAGCGTATGTGTTCCCTGATAAGTCATTAGGTACTGTGGTAAGTAAATGGAGGCAGCCATAGCTGATGTAAACAGCCATCTCGTTCACCTGTTACATCTATTTGTCCACCGTGACCCACCTCACACTAACATAGGAACAGCTCACAGCCGGGTTCCTCCAGCTCTGAATGAAAACTCTTGCCCTGAGCATTGACTAACCTTGCTCTTCCCCAATGGCTAACAAAGCCTGGAACAGGGAAGGGACCCAACACTGGTGTGTTCTCAGCCCCAGAGCCCCCTCAGCATAAGGTTCAGGCCTAGCCTCCCTCTCTCCTCTCTTGAAATCACACACTCCATAAACCATGTGCTGGAGAGTCTTTGATTTGGGTTCTTCTAGGAAACCCACACTAGAACAGGAATTTTTCCCCTTTTTAATTCTTACATCTTGGTGCTATCAATCCCCCACCCCAGGCTTATAGGCCTTAGATGGCTACACAATTTATTTTGTGCTGTAAAGAAAGTTTAAAATTTTTACACTCCCATGCCTACTTTCAAGAGTCAAATTCAAATTAGCCTGAGATGAGGCAGTTAGTGCCCATATATGAAGTCAATCTGATAGGGACCAAGGTAGGTTAGGGACAACCTCCTTATCCAAAGGGAGATAGCATTGACTAATCCTTCTGGATTTTTTTTTTTTTTTGACATAGCAAAAATTAGGATATTTGTGTGATAGTCTTCTATTTTTCAATATTGACTCAGATTTCTCTAAAAGCTCCTCTTTGGTCAGGCAAAAACATTTATGACTGACTATAGTCCCAAGTTGTCAATCACATCACCAAAATACCATAAGGAAGGCTCTTCCGTGAATGAACTCAGGTTGGCCCCAGATCCTCAGCATCAGCAGCACCAATAAAGTGAACAGATACTACCAAGGGGGTCATTCAGTTGGTGTCATGGCAAAGCTTGGTTGTGAACTTGCCTGGATCTGGAACCAGCTAAAACCTAGGCCTCTGGGCACTCTCAGGAGGGATTTTCTTGATCAGATTATATGAAGAGGGAAGATAAACCCTGAACCTGGGTGACACTGTCTGGTGGCAGCCCAGACATAGGATATAGATAAAACTTCACTTTGTGACTGTCTGCCTTCACTCTCACTGTCAAGTCCATCTACTTTGTTGCTTCCATTGCTACATTTCTTTGCTGTGATTCATATCAGCTTCTGTGGGGTTCCAACACAACATGAAGAGCAGCAGCTGTCCAGGAATCCTCCAGGTTTTCTGTACCAGTTTGTGACTGCCAAGACATCCAGCATCGTGGACAGAGGAATTCCCAGCTTCTCAGCCTCCCCTGTGTGAGACAGTGTAGACTACCCAGACCATATCATTAGCAAACCCTGACTAACACAATTGGCTTACACAATAGAGTCTGGGGAATCTAATAATGGCTGTTTGCATGCCTGAGAGTCCAAACAAGAACTTGTTCAGTCCATTAAAGTGAATGTCTCAGCAGTCACAGTCTGGTCCTAAAGGTTGGGAGGATGCCTGAGGAAGACTAATGAAGCTGATGTCCAGCATCAGTAAAGGATGGAAGCAAAAGCAGAGGGAACCCATTCATTAGCAAGGAGCTAGAGTGGACAGGAAACAGCCTTCCCTGCCCTTTCACTCAGACCTGTCTCCATCTAGGCTGCCAATGGAAGGTCTTCCCAACTTAACTGGTTCCTGCAGGAAACACCCGTTCAGACTCATCCCCAGGTGCATCTCTTACTTCATTCCAGACCCAGTCAAGCTGACAAGATCAAGGTCACCAAGCCTTTGAAGCACCATGGCTTTCTTGTGCTGTCAGAGGAAAAGGTAGAAATGTAATCAACTGGTCTTTAACAGACTTCAGCCACAGAACTGCTGTAACACACCCCAAAACTAGCTTCTACCACAGAAAACGTCATTTCTTATTTGACCTTGACTCGGGTTGTAAATTTTGTTCAAAACTGCCAAACATTCTCTCTCTTTCTGGACTGAACAGGCTCTCTACCCAGAACATGTTCTCGCGGTAACAGAAACAAAAAGGAAGACTCAGACAAACAGGCATGTTTGAAAGCTTTGCTTCCTGCATGCTTGGAATATTCCTCCTGCCAAAGCAAGTCACATGGCGAAGCCAGTATCATCAAGGCAGGAAAGTAGTCTCCAGCTCCTGTGTGAGGGAAAGGTAAGGAAAACTCAGAACTGTTGTGACACACACCACATGGAGCCCCTCCCCTCCCTCCTTTCTTTTTCTTCTCTCTCTTCTTCCTCTTTTTCCTCTTTTTCTCTCCATCTTCTAGTTTTTTGAGACATGGACTGGCCTCCAACTCATGATCCCCTTGCCTCAGCTTCTCACATGTCAGGATTACAAGAGAGAGTGATATTGTAACTAGCTTGCCACAGCCCTTACTAACTATGCCACATGACAAAAGGCTTTTCTTTTGTCAAGTACACCCACAAAACAAGATGTTGCCATGTCAGTAGGAATCCTGTTTATGTGTGTGTAAATGAGTATGTGCATAAATCAGTTTGTGTGTTTATATATATAATGAGTTATATATATAGTGAGTTTATGTGTGTGATGTACACGACAGTGCACATGTGTGTGTAGAAATGAAGGTTGATATTTGTGTCTTCCTCTATCACTATTCAACAATCACCATTGTTCTTTTGAGACAAGTTTTCTCACTGATCCTAGAACTTGCCAGTGCAGTAGACTGGACTTCAGCAAGCTCCAGGGATCCTCTTGTCTTCAGATTAGAGGCATGCTCCATTCCAAGCTTTTACGTGCATTCTGGAAATCAAACTCAGGTCCTTATGTTTGCATGGCAAGCTCTTTGTGGACTAAACCATCTCCCCAGCCCCATATTCTGTTGTTTGGAGGTAGTGTCTGTCTTGAACCTGACTTGCCAAAGCAAAGAGAACATACGTAGAAATGAATACATTCATCATTCCTCAAGAGCCACCAGGGTGAGAGCTACATTTCTGTTGTGATTCGGAGCAGGCTAGCCAGCACCTGAGGTACCCTTTCTTATTATGAACATAGTTTTTCTCACTCTGATTCTGCAAATAGACATTATTGTAAAACTGGTTCTGGACATTTCATATCAAGCTGACTTGACCCTCTAACCACAGAATTACCAAATCAAATGGACTGTGGCCTGCTCTGTAAAGATTTCCACCTTCATAATTTAATCAGAGATAACAGTAAATGGAATGAAACTCTGATCATGGGAAAGAGAAACAGAAATGTGGGAAAACTAAAGACTTAAATTTTATGTATGTCTTGGATCTTTTTGGCAGAGAGTCAACTAGAAAAAGGAAGGAGGAAAATTAGATGGCATATTTCCACATCTCAAAACCGTCATGCAGTCAGGGCCAGTTCAGCAGTCTCTTCACAAAAGACCCAAAGGCAAGGCCTATATAAGAATTCAAGTTCTAGACACAGTTAGACCAGAAAAGCAGTTGGTGGCTTCCTAAACACAGGGACATACTTTTATCCCCATGAGGATTCTCTCAGGAAACTTGTCCATCAATCAATTGAAAGAAAACAATACATTCTATCTCAAGGTCTCTCATCAAAAGTAATAATCAGGAGCTTGGACTTTGGAGAACCCTGGGCTCCGATCCTGAAGTTTCTACCCAGGAGCCATGCCGCCTCAGACATTCATTCTCTCCTTCTCAGCGTCTGTTCTCTCACTTCTAATGATGTCCTTCAGGGCTGTAGTGTGGATAGAAGGAATATGTAGGGATATAGTCCATCATGGTGGAAAAGCTCTGGTGGCAGAAGCAGATAGCATCTAGTCGTCAGGAAAAGAGGGAGAGAAACTGGGCCTCCCTTCTTCAGTTTTAAACCTTTCTGGAAACACTCCCAGACATACCCAGAGTGTTTCCTGGTGATTCTAATCCCTTTAAACTGACCGTTGAGATTAACATAATTCCTCTGGTTTGTCTATCATTACATAAGCAGCACTCTCTGGTTGGTGAGGTTTTCTACATTTTAAATCTCCAATTTCGCATTCTCCAGTGCTGTCCTTTGTAAAGATTGCTTTGCCTATTCTGAGTCCTAGGATTTCCATTTTGGAAATGGAACAGGCTCCTAGATTTCTGCCATGGCACCTAGCATCCTAACTTCCAGTTGCTCCTTAACAAATAGGTAATGTTAGAAAACAATGGAGTGTGCAGGACATGGGATCTACTAAGGCAAAGGGCTGTGGTGAATGTAGCCAGCAGGCCTTCTGAGAACATCCAGGGCTATTGTGGCTGGAGTGGAGGAGATAAAGGCATCCATGTGAGATTAGGGACAGACATGCACGTCTGTAGTCCTAGCGCTAGAGACTGTTCTCTGTTCAGAAAAAATAGAAGGAAGGAAGGAGGGAGCAGAAGTAAGAGGAAGGAAGGAAGGAGGGAGCAGAAGTAAGAGGAAGGAAGGAAGGAGGGAGCAGAAGTAAGAGGAAGGAAGGAAGGAGGGAGGAAGGAAGGAGGGAGGGAGGAGGGAAGGGAGGAGGGAGGGAGGGAGAACTAAATAAGGATAGAGGTTGTACAATGGAATGTTATCATCAATGTGGAGCATATCCACAAAGGAAAGATGAGTACATGAATCCTGAGGCACAGAGCCCTCTAGGATTAACAAGAAATGAGGCTTCAAGAGCAGAAGGTATCCTTGACCTCTGAGCCATCTCTCTACACCCCAGTCTCATTAAAAGGAAAGAAAGAAAGAAAGAAAGAAAGAGGAAATGGTCTTCTGAAAATCAGGTCTCTAGACCCATCTCATTAATTACTTTTGCTAACATACAACATCCTTTTAGTTGTAAGCACCACAACTGAATTGAATGAAAACTAAGTCTCCTCCAGCGCTCAGCTCTGAGAATCTCCTGCCTACTGTCAGCAGGTGCAATAGCAAGTTTTTAGTGTGATAATTCTCAAGCAATGGAGGATCCAGTTGTACCACCATCATTGTGATTTGGGTTCCACATGCCAGACCTGGGGTGATCACTCCACTTCTCTTTGCCCTGGTGTTTATATCATAAAATGTGAGACTTAGTGCAGTCCTACCTGTGCTGCTACAAACATCCATGATGCCGTAGGTGGAGGCACTGAGTCCTTTGTGAGCATTAGTCAGGTTTTCTTTATCACTGTTAAGTCTATGAAATAGGATATTATCTTAAAGATCCTTGGTAGAGTCCTAATGAAACAGACAAGAAAGTCTCATGTGTCATCTCTGGCCTCCAGTATGGGCAGACGGCAGAGGGGGTGAATACTAGTCATTTTGTGATAGGAACTGTAATCACTGAAGGATTATGAAGGATTTACGTTTGCATTCATACTTACTGAGTACTGTGTCCAGTCCTCAGTATCCTGAGCAGGCTTTGAACCTGGGATCCCCCTTCCTCAGCCTGCTCAGCAGCTAGGATTACAGGCCTGTTCTACTAGGCCCAGGGGTTACATATAAATTCTCCAGAAAAGCCTTTAGGACTCCTTCTGATGTCCCTTCTGGATTGGCAACGTTCAGTATCGGTACCGCAAATAAAGCTCTAGCTGTCACTGACCCAAGTTCTAGCTCAGATCTTTCTTAAGTACACCCAGAGGCCCCAACAAATTGACACTTAGAGAGCTGGTTGTATTTTTTCCCTTTTGGATCTAATACTGTGCATTGGACCCTATTTTTCCTCTTAGAGCCCTAGACACAGTTTCTCAGAAGCCTCACTCTACTGTGGACAGCTGGGAGATTAACTGGACCTGCCTAGCCAAATGGTGGCCATCAAAGTGGATGGGAGGCTGCAGGCAGGAACTAAGCAGAGGCAAAGCAGAAAAAGGAGACAAAGAGAGGCGACCAGCTGCCCTAGATCTTACAGAGAGGCAGATGTCATAAATAGCAAGGGCTCCATCTTGGGCCATCCAAAATGGCCATGCTGCTGAATCATTCAGAGTCCAATGTGACCCTCTCCCATCCAAGCCACTCAGGAAGGCATAGGCACTGTATGATTTGGGAGAAACATCTGCAAAAAAAGCCACCCCAAACCTGGGAGGGGTCTTGAGTCACTACCAGCAAAGCTCTTTCAGGAGCTGTACAGCTTCTGACAGGAAACATGACCTCTCTGGACTTGTCGCTTGTAACCAACACAGAGGCCTTTCTGTGAACTAAGCATAATCATTAACTTGTGTGACTTAATACTATAATAACCTCAAGGGCAAGCAGTATTATTGGAAACTGAGGCACAGAGAGGTGAAAATATTCACAGGAGATTTCAATCTGGAACATACTTAACCCTCACTACAGTTGGTCTGAACTTTGTAAAAATTATTAGATACTATATAAAAAATTCAATTTTTAAAAAGCAAGGATTCTGACATATAATGATCAATAAATGGTAGCAAGGGGAGCAGTTAAGAATCAGATGACCTGACTATGGTTGCTAGCAAGAGTTTGGGGCTCAGGATTTGTCAGGGCTCCAAGTGAAATTTGTCTTTTGATCTTGTGTGGTTAATAATACTGTTTATGAAGCCTTCCACAACTGGAAATATCTATGCAGAAAATAGGAAACTTCCAGTGTTTAGCAGTAAGGACAACAGAATTTCTAACTTGTTAAAAAACCACTTCCAGCCAGCCCTTATTCAGTGATTGGTGCACGAGGCAACATTACCGCTTATTTTCCCTCCATCCCATGTCCTTTAATCCTCTCAGTGTCCCAGGGAAATCCGCCCTTGGTCTCAGGTAGCACACAGTAAAACTGGGGCACACAGAGCTCACATTGGTGGTTGATTGGATGGTTGGATGGCTGGTTGGTTATTGTTTTGAGACAGTTTCTCTTTGTAGCCCTGACCATCCTGGATCTAGCTCTGTAGACCAAGGCTGCCCTTGAACTCACAGAGATCCTCCTGCCTCTGCTTCCAAAGTGTTAGGATTAAAGACATGCACCACTACTGTCCATTGAGCTCACATTGTTCTTTGGAGGCAATAAATGTCCTCATTCTCTGCCCCAGAATATCTGAGGTGTCTTGGCCTTAGGGACAGCCCATATATGAGAATTAGTTTTAACTGTCAATTTGATGCAGTAATCTGGCTTGCATTCTCTGTCTTTCTCTTGACTGTGGATATGACTAGCTGTTTCAAGTTCCTGCCAAACTTCCTCAAAATGATAGACTGGAACCTGGAATTGGAAACTCTCACCTGTAAATTGTCTTTTGTCAAGATCTTCTGCCATAACAACATAAATGAAGGTGGGATGCCACATGTCCTACTCTTTCTATTCCTGTGCTGACACACCATGTCAAAGGCATCTTGGTGAAGAAATGGTCTATTATAGTTAATAGTCTGTCGTGAGGGGAAGGCAGAGCAGGAAGTCAAGCAGAGACCAAGAGAAATGCTGCTTACAGGCTTGTTCCTCATGCCTCACTCAGGACCACCTGCCTGGGGTGGGTGACACTCTCCACAATGGGCTGGGCCCTACCCTACTAACCACTAAGTAACAAAATGCCCCTTAGGCTTGTCCTGGAGGCATTTTTCTCAGTTGAGGTTCTCTCCCCTCAGATGACTCCAGCTTGGGCCAAGTTGATACAAAATTAACTAACACAATCGACTCCTTGTCAACCTGATACACAAATGTAGCACAGTTAAGCTATATTCTTTTCCTTCTTATTCATTCCCAAGATTACATATTAAGATCAACATCACAATATAAAACGTTTTACAGACTTAAAAAGTCCCAGTCTCTACAAATTCAGACACTTAGAAATTCAGTCTCTTTAAAAAAGCCCAAGTCTTTTTGTAAAACCCCAAATCTATTTAAAAAATTTAGTCTCTCAATTCTAGGCTCCTACAAAATCCATAATAAATTAAAAACTTTTTACTTTAAGAAAGAAGAAATAGGGTACAGTCACAGTCTGAACGAAGCAAAACCAAACTCCAGAGTAAATAACTTAATGTCCAGTATTTGGGATTCACGAATATGTTCTGTTTCCCTCCAAAGGGTCTGGGTCACCTCTCTAGCTCTGCCCTCTGCCATACACAGCTTGTTTTCCATTCTCTGGCTGGCTCTACTCTACCACAGCTGCTGGTCATCACTGGTATCTCCAAAATTCTGGGGTCTTCTGACACAACTGAGCTTCACTTTCACCAATAGCATCTTCTGAGCTCTTTCCAGAGACTCTAACTTTGCTACCAGTGCTACCCTCACATACTCTCCACGACCTTCAAAACTAGCATCACATGGGTGACTCTTACACATTACCAAGTTCATCTACCAGTGTGAGGTACAACCTTGGCCACATCTGGAGCACAACTTCTGTGTGCTGACTCTGAGGAAACATTTCCCAGAAAATTTCACCTTAATAATGTTGGTCTCTTTTTAACTGTTATTGTCCCAGCTCCAGCTGGCCAGCATTGAGTCTCTGAGCAAATCAAAGATTTCACTTTTGTAATTCTCTTACCTTGTTAATCACTGCCTGTTCTTCAACACCAGCTGACCAGAAACACAGAATCTTAATTCAAAATAGCAAAAGTTTGATAGTCTTCAAACTTTTCTCTGAAAACTCACAAGTCAAGTTTTTATCATCTATATTGACATCAACAGTCTTGCCTTCCAAGCTCCTAAAGAACAGCCCACTGAACTCTCAACACTCAATGGTTTTTGTAGCCCAAAGTTCCAGAGTCCTTCCACAATCCTCCCAAAAATCACATCGTCAGGTCCCTCTTAGTAATATCCCATTCCTGGTATGAACATCTAACTTAATTAGAGTGACTGTTGCTATGATAAAACACCATGACCAGAGCAACGTGAGGAGAAAGGCTTACACTTCCATTGCATTAATGGTTCATCATCAAAGGAGGTCAGGACAGGAACTCAAACAGGCAGGAACCTGAAGGCAGGAGCTGATGCAGAGGCCATGGAGGAGTCCTGCCTACTGGCTTCTTCCTCATGGTTTGCTCATCCTGATATTTTTTTATAGAACTCAGGACCACCAGCCCAAGGATGATATCATGCACAATGAGCTGGGCACTTCCTTCTCTATCACAAAGTAAGAAAATGCCATTTAGACTTGCCTGTAGCCTCATCTTATGTAGTCACTTTCTCAGTTGAAGTTCCCTTTTCTCAGATGACTTTAACTTTGTTGAGTTGACATAAAACTAGCCAGAACAAAAGGGCCTCCTCTACTTAGGGTCCACTCACTTGGACAACAGAAAAGCAAAGCATGCCTTAAACCATCGACAGTGTTTTTCCTCCAGTATCCCTTCCTCCAGCAGGTCCTCTGAAGTTACAGAGAAATGAGAGCTCCCAGGATTATTTCCCTCCTTCTATGCTTTCTTTGCTCCAGGTTAGGATATATGTATGCATAGAAGGGGCTTTGTGTCACAGCAGCTGTCAAACTGGGTACTCTGAGAGGAGCTCTCGTGGAAGGAGTAGAATCCTGGTATGTCAACCATCAACCAGCAAAGGCTACCGAGGCAAGAGACATAGGACATTCTCCTGAGTCTCCCATATCCCATCAGGGAAAGTGAATGGGGCACCTTAGCTCCATGCAGAAGCTTCCATCCTTAAGAAAATGAAAAGATGCCTTATTTCTGTGCACAGACTCACACAGTGTATTTGGGGTGGGGTTGGGGAGCTAGCCTGAAGACCTTGTAAAGTGATGAGCTTTTTGGAGGACATCAGTGAGGGCTGCCTGATACATGAGGGCCAGTATTCATTGACTCTTCATGGTATGAATTAGTCTGGGGACATATGATGTCACGTCACTCTCAGGAGTTCATCAGAAGATTCCAACCTTTAGAACCCAGATAAACATTGCAGAGAAACAGCCTGACGCTGTCCCCATCCTTTCAGGTTCTCCCAAAGGACCTTTGTTTCCTAAGAGCTGGCCTGGGAGGGCAGGCGGCACCACCCAGGTCATGGGTGCCCTGAGGCCCTCAATCTCCTGTCCTTTTCACACCACAGTGGGTTTGGTTTGGGGGTAGCTCTTAGTTCCCTCTGAGGAAGGCAGCTCCAGAAGTTTCTTTTGCTCAATTTGAAGACATTTTCCCCCACACTCTTTCAGAACAGATCATCTTTGGCCACAGACAAGAAAGGATGTGATGCTGTTTCTCATGAACAATTCCAAATATGAGACAAAGAAGTATTAAAATAATTTGGACTTCAAAGACTTTAATTCCTAGCAGCCACATGAAATTAAATAAAAATCAGTCTCACTCCCTCACTCTCTCTCTCTCCCCCTCTGCCCTTTCTCTCAGTCTCAGCCTCCTTTAAAAAAAAATAAATAAATAAAGCAAAGAGGACCAGAGGCCCCTGCAGCTCAGGAAATGCTTGCATGAAGCTTATTTACCTTCTAGCTAACATTTGTAACCAAGGATTAGCCCAGCAGCCTCTAGTAATTACCCTTGTTGCCCATTTGTGGCCAGCTATCTCCCTGAGACCAGTAAATCTTGAAATTACAGGCTGACCACCCTGGAGAACTGAGACGGTCAGCCCCATCTCTGAAAGGGCATACCCAGGGGAGGGGGGCTGTTCTCACCCACCTCACATGGCTGGAGACCCTTGCCTGCGAGTGGCTACCAGACTTCACTGTGGCTTTGAGGTAAATAAAACCAGGGTGGCCTGGGCACTCTGTGCCCTTGTGAATAGAATAAAGTCAGCTGCTCTGAAGGTCCCCTGTCCAGCCTTCAATCACCCCACCCAGCTAAAAGCCTTCCTGCTTCCTGTTTGGACCCAGAACTGAGCAAGAAAGAAGCCTGAGACCCTCAACAGGAGTCTTGGTCTCTTAAAACCCTCCTCTGCTCACAGGGACTTACTTCCAAGATCCTGATTTAACTGGGTCTTAAGCATGATCTTTAGCAACACTTTAGAATGAGCACTGATGATCAGTCTTTACAGCACATTCTCAGTCTAGACCTCTGAAACTCACCAGAGTATTTACAGTCAAGTAGCCAGCATTTCCAGAGACTGAACTGCCTAACGGTCGGTCCTCTCCCGGACACCTTCTCTCCATCTTTCTCTGTGGGGCCCTCAGACAGAGGCACCTCTTGTTTTTCCCTATGGTCCAGGAGCTAAAGCACGACCTTTAAAATATTAAGACACAGCAGAGAGAGTAGCGTTCCAGTCCCTCCCAGTGCCAAGGCCATAAAGTGCTCAATGTTCTGTGTGTGCAATGTGAACATAGGTACCTAGAAAAATGCTTTTAACCACCTGCTATCAATTCTACCACTCAAAAGAATTCAGTTGCAGTTAAAGCAAATCTACATCATACCTATTCCTGCATTAATAATATCCCTCAAGCCATTTAGTAGCTCACTTGTCTTATTACCTCCAGTGATCCTCCTAATTCCTCAGGGCCCTGGGTTCTTTTCCATGTCTCCATCAAAAGGATAATGGATTCTGGGTAGCTCTCTGCCTTCTCTTCCCTCCCCTGCTCTCCACTTCCTTCCTTCGTTCTCTTTCTATCTTCCTCTCTTCCTCCCCAGTTCCAATCCCAATTGGCATAACCAAGCTTTGGAATTCAGGGAATGGGTATTTTTGTCTTCTAACTAGGATGAAGTAGGGCAGCCAGGGTTTTTTGCCCACCTTCTGAACAAAGCAAAAACAAAACCCAAATAAGTTTTCCCTTCAGTTCTTGTTGCTGATCTCTTTCAATAGTTCCAGCAACTTGGAACTCTGAGCATGGGAAGAGTGAGATGAGCACCACTCAGATGCTGTGTAAAAAAGCAAGAGAGCTGCCAACTGTGAAGAAGTCTTCTATATCCAAAGGCTAAGGGTTTCAAATACAGATTAACAGAACCCTAAACAGAAACTAAACGCAGAAAAGAAATAGAGAGAGAGGGAGGAAGAAAGAAACAAAGAAGGAAAGAGGGAAGGAGAAAAGAACTGTACGATGTTACATCTATCTTTGATCACTGTGTATCAGCTTTTTAAATTAATGAATTAATCCAGAAAAGGGGCTGTCAGAGGAAGCTGGGGGAAGTCTGTTTTACAGAGGGGTTCTGGTGGGAGCTGATAGTCAGTTTGCAGTGGTTTCCAGCACAGTCGCCTGAGGCATTTGAGCTGACCTGCTGATGACTTCTAAGTACAGGAGATATTGGCAGCCTGACCCCACACCACTCCCCTCTGCCACAGTGAGGCTACAGCTTAAAACATCAGTCTCCAGAGGGGAAACTGAGGAACGAAAAGAAGATTTGGAGAAAAACAAGGGTCTGTTGTTACCATTAACCACTGAAAAAAAATCTGCCATTTGCTGATGAATTTGGAGAATATCCTCCTGAACGAGGAATCACAAGCCCAAAAAGATAAGCATGGGATGGACTCACTCATAAATAGACTTTAGACAAAAGGCAAAGAACACCCAAGCTGCAAACCACAACCCCTAAACAGTTTGGGATCTGAAGGAACTTGGGAGAGACACCCAGAGATTCACCTAGAAAGAGAAAATGGAGAAGATCTCCTTATCTAATTGGGAACATAAGTGGTTGCAACCAAGAAGAGGTGGGAACAGATCATGAGAGAAGATGACTGAGTGAGAGGAGCAACAAGGGGGGAGAAAAAGAGAGAGAGAGAGATGGAGATCTTAATAAAGGAAGTCAATATGGGGTTGAAAAAAGTCTGAGTGCTAGAGAAACCTCCAAGAACTCACGGGATGTCCCTGCCTAGGTCGCTAACCAATAGTGAAGGTGTTGCCTAGACAGGACTTCCCCCATAATCAAATGAATAGCCACCCCAAGTGCCATCAGAGAACTTACATCCAACAATGAATTGAGATAGAGTCAGGGATACATGGCTGAGCACTTGGCTGAGGTCCTGATCCAGCTGAGAGCCAGGGAGGGGAGTCTATATGAGCAAGGGGATAGCGACTATGAGGGAAATTGCCACAGCGATGGCTGGCTGGAGCTCTGAGGAGCTCACTGAATCAAGAACAGCCACTGGGGACCATGGGGAAAAGGAGCTAGGCCCTCCAACAACAGGCAACTGTCCACTAGCATGGGCAATATGTAGAGCCTCAAGGGGAGGGATCAGACTGTGTTTCTGTGCATGAGCTGGTACTTCGGAGCCTGTTCTCTTCAGAGGAACACATAACCCAGTCTCGATATTAGGATGAAAAAATTCGACTTGCCTAGAGTGGATCTGAGCTGATTCACCTTGAGACTTTTTGCCCTTTAGGGGGAGGGGGTGGGGGATGGGGAGGAGGGAGGCTGAAGGCCACCAGGGAGGGACTGGAAGGGGGAAGTGGGGGAGCAAGGGGATACATGGATTAAAAAGACTTTATTTCGTAAATAAAAAGAAAAAAAAAAATTCGGCCATTTGCTGGCTGACCTGCCTGATGCACTATTGTAAAATTCTTTGTGGGGTCAGAGATACACAAAGTGCCCAGTGATGAATCAAAGCCAGGTTCCAGCTTCCTTCCAAAGGAAGTATACAGACTAAGAACTCCCTTCACTGCTGGCCTTTACTAGATTCTTGAGGACAGGCAGGCAGCGTGCTGGCCTGCTGGCTGCACCCATCCAACCAGCCCCCAGAATCTACATCTATCCATCTGATGTCCGATGCCCTTCTTGTAGGAAAAGAGGCTGCTGAAATCCCAGACACCCATAGAGGGAGGGGACTGGAGCCTAGACGTCTGGGGCCCCTCCTCCCCCCACCCTCCCCAAGGAAACAGGAAGCACAGCTAGACTTGTCACCATGGCCTAAAGTAGGATGGATGGTCCTGGTAAACCGATCCTGCTAATGTAACCATAGGTGCTATTTCATATAAATACATCCACCCAGACATTCCCCATCAGCACAGTTTCCTTCCCCTGAGGCCTGGCTTCCCCCAGCAGCCTCAAACCTCCAAGTTAGTCACCGGCCTCAGCGGATAGTGACCAGAGTTTGCCTAGTGTTTTTGCCACAGCACATATGTGAGCCCCCAGCCTGCCTTTTCTTCATTTACCATTTTCTATAATGTACCTATCACATTCCCTGTTCTCTCTGGCGTTTGCCAAACTAAACAGCCTTGGTTTTACTAATCTCTCCTAGCATGGAGGCAAAGGCCATAAATCTAATCACCATTAGGGGAAAAAATGCCTTTCCAAGCATGCCTTGGGCGCTTAGTACTGCACATACTGAAAAAGACAGGAGGAGTGTGGAAGGAGAGCTGTCACAGGGTGCATTGCAAAACACAGATGCTCCTACAAAGAGTCGTCTGTCGAGGAGTTTGCATTGTGAATTAGCCTGCCTGCTTAAAGCAAAGGTAAATGAATTTGCTGCCCACCCCTCTAGTCTCTTTATCCTTTGTCTCATTGGTGCATTAAAAGTTAAATGAAAGAAGAGGAGGAATTAGATACGGAGATACAACACTACCTTTGCAAGGATAATATAAAATTAAATCTTATTAGCTTCTTAAACCAACAGAAAGACTTTATGGCTTCAGCTAAACATATTGTCTACATAAATCTTTGGTTTTGTTTTGAGACAGAGTCTCATGTATCCCAGGCTGGCTTGGAACTCTCTAGATAGCCAAGAGTGACTTTGAATGTCTGATCCTCCTGCATCCATCTTCTAAGGGATAGGATTACAGGAGTATGCCCTCAGGCTTACTTCATATAGTGCTGGGAATGGAAGCCAGGGCTTCCTGCACCTCAACAGGCATTGATAGAAATGTAGCCCTGGCCTCTTGATGCATTTGTTTAGAGTAACAAGTAAAATTCCCATCATTCCTCCTCCTAGTCCCCCAACCATGGATCCTTGGATTCTGTTTTCTATCCTCAGTGCTCTTTTTCAGAAAGTAAAAGCCAGGCTTCTGACATAACCCTAAAGTATATTTATGAAGAACAGCATCAAATGGGCTAACTCTTTTTTAAATATATATATATTTATTCATTCATTCATTCATTCATTCACTTATTATACAGTATACAGAAAAGTACTCTTCTGAGCCATCTCTCCAGCTCTGGGTTCTTTCTTAGCACACTTTAGGAATGGGAATATAATCCTCCAAGAAAGCTGATATATGGAGTATATCCTTGGATCACTAAGAAAACTAAATTTGTTTTTTATCTATCTCTTCTCCCAAATGTCTTCCAAACAGAACAACAATCCCAAAAGACCAGAAAGAGAAAATATGAAGACTAGTTACTTCTTATATGTTAAAAATCAGTGAAGGACAATGAGCTGAGATTGAGATCTGAAAAGCAATGCCTTCTACCAAAAATCAAATGCCCTGGCATTCCTCTCCAAAGCCAGGGTACTATACAGCAAGAAACTCAGTTTCTAGAACTTGAGAAATCTCATAATGGGTCCTGTCTAGCATTACCTGGGGCAGTAAGTAGCCTGGGAAAGACCATGATTCTGAGTTACCTGGTGTCTTAGTCAGGGTTCTCCAGAGCAAAGCCAACAGGATATTAATAGAGACAGGTTTATAAGGGAGATGTTTTGCAGAAAGTGACTCACTCATTTATGGTCATGAAGCTCCACCATGTGTGTCCGCAAGCTGGAGACTCATGAAAGACAATGGTGTGACTCAGTCCATACCCAAAGCTAGAAAATCTGGGGCTCCTGGCATAAACCCAGAAGTTTGAAGGCCCCAAACCAGGAGCTCTACTGTTGCAGGCAGGCAGGCAGATGTCTTAGCACAAGAACAGAAAATGTAACCTTCCCCTCTCTTTTGTATGTGTATGTATGTACATGTAAGTGTATATGTATGTGCACATGAACACATGTATGGAGCTAGAGATTGACATAGGGTGTCTTTCTGAGTCAGTTACCACCCTATTTTGAGACAAGGTCTCTACTGAATATGGAAGTCACCAGTTTGGATAGACTGGTTAGCCAACTTAGCTCAGGGGACCTGTGTGTCTCTACACACCCCAACTTACACTCCCTAGCTTCAGATTACTGATGCTCTCAGCCATAAGCAGCTTTTACATCAGTGCTGAGGAGCTGAACTCAGGTCTTCACACTTGTACAGCATAAACTTTAACAACTAAATTGTCTCCCCAGTGCAGTAAGAGTTTCTGGCTTGGACCAGCTCCAAGATCCAGACCAGCAGTCCCAAATAATCTTCCCATAGCTGCTTGGGCCCAAATAATCACACAAAGTCTTATTAGTTTCACGCTGCTTGGCCTATGGCTCAGGGACATTGCTAGCTAGCTCTCTCATCTTAACTCAACCCATTTCCATTGATCTGTCTTGCCATGTGGCCCATGGCTCACCTGTGTTTCTTTTATGTGTTGATTCTTGGACTGCTGGATCCTGTCTTCCTTTGATTCTGCCCTCCTCTTGTATCTATGCTTAGATTTGCTGCCTGCTTCTAAGATGTCCTGCCATAGGCCAAAACAGTCCTTTTATTAACCAATGATATTCCCAACATACAAAAAGACATCCCACACCACCCCAGTCCCTTCCTCACCTTTTTGTTCTACCCAGGCCTACTATGAATTGGATGCTGTGTACCCACAATAAAGAGCACAGATCTCCCCTATACATTATACTAATTTGACTCTCTTCACAAACACACCCAAAAACATCTTATCATACATCTGAGCATCCTTAATCTTAATCCAGCCAAACTAACATATTAAACATCACACCTGGTAATATTTTAAACACTTAGTGTGTATGCACCGGCTCATGCCTCGTGTGTGTGTGTGTGTGTGTGTGTGTGTGTGTGTGTGTGTGTGTGTGTGTGCATGAACACCCTAGCACATTAACACGCTACAGCACCAATGTGGAAGGAGGCAGAGGACAAGTCATACAAGTCCCTTCTCTTCTTTCACCATGTGAGGGTCTAAGGATGGGACTCGGCTCCACCCTGGGAAGCAGGCTCCTGGACCAGCTAAACCATCTCAATGCCCTATATCTAATGATCTTATTTCTCTTAACAGGTCCAAGTAAGATGTCTAGAGAATTACTAGGAAATTCTCCTTCTAAGAATAAACAAAGATAAGCCCTTCTTTATCTTTCCTTTCCCTTTTTTCCTTTTCCTATTTTTTTGTTTTTATTTTTCAAGACAGGGTTTTTCTGTGTAGTCTTGGCTAACCTGGAACTCACTCTGTAAACCATGCTGGTCTCAAACTCAGAGATCCACCTGCCTCTTCCTCCCAAGTTTATAAGTTGTGCTACCACTGCCTGGCAGCCCTTCTTTTCTTAAAGAGAACATTTCTTTTGTTTTACATGCAAAAAAAATCACATGGATTTTCAGGCATGTCTCTTGCTGGTATAGATCCTTTCTTAAAACAATGTGGAAAAATTATAGTCAAATCCTTTCAACAAAGCCAAAAGAACCCTGTTAATGATCAGTTACAGAGATCTGCACGGGAAGCGCTGCCCTGGGGACAACCCGTTATAGTATCAGAGCTCAAATGTTGTAAGAAAACCCTCATGACCCAGGATGTGGTCAATACTTGTAGCAGGTTCTTTGTGGTACATAGATGAGGGAGGAATATCTCCCCTCCCTCTCAGTTTAGGTTCTGCCAGAGACTGACCCCGAGATTAGAACTGAAGTGTTAGTAATTTGGTGAGAAGGGGATGCAAACATGGGAGAGCAGTATGATAAAGGAGCCCACAGTCACCTCTACGGCCACTTGAGCCTGATCCCTCTGGGGCCTGAGAAAGATAATAAGGAACAGGGATTCAGATTCATCCCCACTCGTGGAGCAAGGTAGCTAGGACACTGACACGCCAGCACTCCACAGACCTTGGTTGAGGGCAGCTGGGAGGCAAATACTTAACTTTCACTGAGGAGCATCAGACCCCACCGGCCACCTCCATACAGAGGCTGAACAGCTACTTTGTGGTGAGTCTGTACTTTTCCTCCCCACCTCTCACTCTGAAGACTCTGGGTCCACTGGAGTCATGTTTACTCTAACCTGATCAAAATGCCAAGAGAGTCAAGTCTATTCTTTTGCATAGATTTTTGGACCAAGACTGTTGACTGTTGCTAACTCAAGGCTCTGTGTGGCCGACTTGAAAAAGATGAGCTAGGCTACTCAGGTTCTTATTCTAAGATGCTGAGTTATATGTTAATCAGGTTCTTGTCCTAAGATGTTGAATTAATAGCCGGTGACCCAGGCAGTCAGCAAAATGAAATGAGGGGAGTGTCATGGGGTGGACTTTCATAAGCAATGAGTGTTTCTTGGTTTTATCTTCTCAGGGGCCTTTGCCTTTCTTCCAGCTCTGGTTTTGTTGGGGTTTGTTTCTGTTTTATTTGACCTTCCCAGTTTGATGCAGTCCCGGCATTACCATCAATCAAGACATCAACACTCTACTCACCTGTGCTAAGGATGACAGAATCCTTCTCCCAAGGACAGACACCCATGGAGCTTAGGGTCCCTAAACCAAATGTCCCCTTTCCTCCTCTCTAGATGCTTTTAGGGGAGGGACCTTGTCTGAGTGTGAACACCATCTCCTACCCACCCGTGAACTGTGCTGCCCCAATGCTGCTGTGCCCCCACACACAGCCTTCATGCTCCTTCACAGGCTTCCAGGTATCAGAGAACCAGTTTAACTTACCAGAATAAAAACAAAACAAGATGCAGCTGAGAGTTCTTTGATCATCTGGTTTGGGTCAGCTGGAGACTAGTGCTGTACATTTTCACCCCTGCTCTGTGTGTGATTCTCTCTCTCTCTCTCTCTCTCTCCCCCCACCCCCCTCTCCCCCTCTCCGTTCATCCTCCTCCTCCTCCTTCTCTTTTGTTTTAGAAAAACCCTTTATAGTCCAGGTTCTTTTAATTTTGGGGAGGATGGGGCCAAGACAAGGTTTCTCTATATAACCATCCCGACTATTCTAAAACTTGCTCTGTAGACCAGCTGGGCTTGAACTCACAAAGTTCTGCCTGCCTCTACCTCCCAAGTGTTGGGATTAAAGGTGTGTGCTACCATGCCGGGCTACAATCCAGGTTCTTTATTTCATTTTGTACATTAGGTCATGAATTCATACGGAATGGGCTCAAACCGCTCATATTCCTTTCATTAGTTCTCACAGTCACATTTGGAAGTGATATGGCTGTGCAGAGAAAGGAACATAAGGAGGGAGGAGACAGCGTTCAGTCCTCTGCTTCCCCCATTCAATCTGAGGATTCGTGGAGAAGGACCTTCCCCTTTCAGCCTGAGGACTCAGTACTGGTGACAAGTGGCTGTGGCTTGTTCCTCTGTCTCTCTGATCTTTCAGCTTTTCCCCAATATCTGGCTCTGGGTTGTTTTTCATAAAAGATTAATTAGGATTCATGCAACAGTAGCCGTCTTTATCTTTTTTCTTCAACTACATATGCCTATGCTTGAGGGTATTCTCTGAGTGCATGTATAGTCTGTCTGCCTAAGACAGACCAGAATTCAGAAGAGCTGACACTCCAAGGTTGGTGTTAACTTAAAATAAATGGGAATTGTGGTTGTCTGAATAAGAATGGTCCCCATAGACTGACTAAACAGTTAGTCACAGGGAGTAGCATTATTTGAAATGATTAGAAGGAATTGGAGGTGAGGCCTTGTTGGAGATAACATGTCACTGGAGATGGGCTTGAGGTTTCAAAGGGCTTGAGGTTTCAAAAGCCCATACCAAACCCTGGTTCGTTCTCTCTCTCTCTCTCTCTCTCTCTCTCTCTCTCTCTCTCTCTCTCTCTCTCTCTCTCGCTGTGGATAAGGACGTAGCTCTCAGCTCCTCCAGTACCATGCCTTTCATGTCTGCCACCAGGATGATAATGGCTAAGCCTGAAACGGAAAGCCAGCCCCAATTAAATATTTCCTCATATGACTTGGCTTTGTCATGGTGTCTCTTCACAGCAATAGTGCAGTGACTAAGACAGGAATTGAAAGCAAATGTCAGCCTTCCTTCAGCTCTTCTGGGTTATCTCAGAAGGTGGAGTCCCCAGAAGGATATCACTCCTGTCCTGGACTTTCCTCTCTCTCCATCACTCTTTTACCTGATCTTCCTAGAAGCCTTTCTCAAAACAATAGCTTGTGCTCAAAGGCTTTCTCAAAGTCTGCTTATGAAATAACTACCACACCCTACATTCCCCACAAATATTTCCCCCTTGGGTAAGTCAACCAGAGTTGGCTTCTGTTTCTTACAACCAACCAAGACAGTGAGATAAAGCAGAGGGAGCCAAAGAAATGGCTGAAAAGCCATGGCATCAGGAATTAGCCCACATGGTAGAGCTGCAGGCAAAGCGGCCAGACTGCATATCTGCTGCAAGATTTGCTAGGAATTCCCTAGGGTTTCTTATCTTCATAACACCACAAAACTTTTTGTTATAAGAATATAACTGAGCCCCATCGCAAAAACAGGCAGCGTACAGCAAGCAAGCTCACTACAGAGAGTCATCCAAGTACACCTCAGCCGATAAAGTGTCCATGGTACTTTCTCACTCTTAACCATTTCTCTCATTCCCTCACCCACAGTGAGGAATTAGCCCTACTGTGAGTCCAATGACAAAAATAAAAGATGTCCCCATCTCCTTGAAACAAATATCCAAAGGCTGGTGGAAAATAGAAAATTTGGTTTCTTTTATAAAGCTCCATGAGGACAATAAAAACTAAGAGAATGTGACCCCAGATGGAGTATAATGGGGCTTGATACAAGGGATTTGAGAATCCAAGGGGCAATCTAGGGGCATTGTCATCATGACACAGAATTCTGGTGAAGAAGGAGGCAGAAGAGGAGGAAAAAGAAGAGAGTGTGAAAAGGCATCCATGCCCTGTTTCCCTACCTAGGAACTGAATTATAATAGAACTGTCTACTGTTTCCTCCATGACGTGACTCACAACATGACACTTAAGAGACAATCCCATAAAGACACAATTTATGGAGTTTCTGTGCAGAACTAAGATGGTAAAGAATCACACAGGTGTCTCAGCAATACCTGATCTACATTAGGTATTTATATTATGATCTGAAAACCCAACAAACAGTACACACACAGCTATTTATCATCAACTTGTGAAAACTCTGATTGGAAAAGCATAGGAAATTCAAGGAATAGAAAGATTCAATTATTTAGCCAAATAAAACCATTAATATCTAACCCTATTAGGCTGGACTCAGAGTTGACTCTCCAAACAATTTATCAGACAAATCAAGACACCTTAAAGAGGGAAATAATATACTATTAATAACTAAGCTCAGACAACAGACATGAACCAGGATAATCAAACAACAACCAGAGTTTTGGAGACCGAGAGCATACTCTGTCCCACCTGCTGGAAGGCATGTTGAACCAATAAGCCAAGTGTGTATCCTAAAGCAATTCACTTTTAATTGCTTTATTCCTCCTGGGTAGACAGAGAATACTGGAAACTTTCCTAACCATGGAACTTAGAGGTCAGAATTCATGCCCAGCTGTCCCCTTCATGACCCACAGAATCTGAGCAGCTCTCAGCCTCCATTAGGGCAGTTTATGGAACAGGAACAGTTCTAGCTATTTGTAAAGAAGTTGATAAGATCGATGGATGAAGAGGGTCTCACTCAGCAGCTGTGTGCAGGTATCAGTCCATTCTCCAGCAAATATGATCAAGCTCAATGCATAAAAAAACTTAGACCTGACCCATGACTTCTTGAAAGCTATGAAAATAATTGTTTCATGTTTCCATTATGGCCTCCAAGAAGTAAGCCCTGTTTATTTCCTCTTGGAAACCTTCCTATTACAGGCCCTCCTCTCATTCAGCTGGAAGGCTGATTTTGACCCTTGAGCTTTTAACACCTTCTCATTGGAGAGAAAGGGCAGTTCAGCCATTAAGTGGAAAAGCATGTGTATTCCTTGACTCTGCCGGACACTACTCAGTTCCACCCAGAATAGGCAAGAGGAGCAAGCTGTATTCAGCCCTCATCTGTCTCGGGGACCAAAATGAGGAGTAACATGGAAAAACTCATAGGGCATGAGAAGAATAATATGGGGTTATTTTAACTGTAAAAGAAGACCACACACATGGTCCCATGTGGACTGCACCCTGGCCCATCTTCAAAAACATGGAAGTTGTATTCTCTCCAGCCATGCGTAGGCCTGGTTTAATTAAATGTAGGCCACGAATGGGCTGGCAACCACAACACTGAAGCACTGTCCATGGCTGTGGGAGAAGTTTCCCACAGTTCCCCAGTCCTCGATAAGATAGTGCGCACATAAAGTGAGCAACCTGAGTGCCTGGCAGATGTCCCCCTTTTCTCCCACACTTCTGAATTTAGCAGGAAACCTCCAAGATGAGATTTGACACAAGCGTGCTTTTTTTTTTTTTTTTAACTCCTATATTTTGAAATGGCTGTGTTTGAGGCTAATTAAGTCCACATGCTTCTGATTCATTTACACTTAACTCATCAAAATGTTGTTTTGTAATAGCCATTTGAAGTCCAAGGCGCCTCTCTTGAGTCTAAAAGCCAGGAAGTTATGGTTTGCCAGCCGACAGCAGGGTTCATGTACCCAAAGGTTCAAATGTGGTTCAAGCCCAGAGAGTGTCAGAGTTAAGAGCTGTTCTATGTGTCACTGTCAAGTGTGGGCTGATTGTGAATTTTCTGTTATTCACTTGCTTGGAATGGCAGAAAATAATTAGTAGAAGAAACATAAGTTAGGCTAAGTTTCTTGGATGTGATAGGGAAATTTAACTTAAGTGACACTTTTATAACTGAAGACTTTATGTCAAGCTCTAACATCTATTTTTGTGATAAGAACTGACTTGCATCCTGTGAGGCTTTGTTAAAGGTCCGATGGTGCTCTTAGAAGGTGATGGGTTAGTGGGGAAACTTAAGTCATTGAGGACATGTCCTTGAAGGGAATACTGCAAGGCCACTTCCTGCCTGGCTGTCTTTTTGTTTCTTGTCCACCATAAGGTACAGACCTCCAACTGCTTTGTATTCCACCATCCCCACGCCCAGTCCACAGGTGTACATGGTCATTGCAGGATCAACAACAGGGCTAAGAGACCATGGACTGAGACCTATAAAAACATGGCCCAGAATATGCCTCTCTGCCTTTAAGCTGATTATCTCAGATGTCTTGCCAAGGTGGCAGAGCTCTGAGTTCCACAATTGTACATAGTGTGTGGACTTAGAGATATAGCTCACACTCCTCCTACAGTATGAGAACATTCTTAAAAACCCTTCCCCGGGGCTGGAGAGATGGCTCAGCGGTTGAGAGCACCGTCTGCTCTTCCAGAGGACCCGGGTTCGATTCCCAGCACCCACATGGCAGCTAACAACTGTCTGTAATTCCAGTTCCAGGCAAACACCAAGGCAAATAATTAAATAAAGTTTAAAAAAAAAAAAAACCTTACCTGACTTCCTCAATTTGATTTTTATTATAAAGTGGGATTTTTAGATTGTAAAAGTTAAGATTTGAACCACTAGAAAAGCAAGTTCCTCCTATCTAGGAGAAAAGATGATTAGAAGTTATTGCTTTATGACCCTATCAACCAATGTTGTATCTAGCCTAACAAATTATAGCATTTTCCTTGGCTAACCGTATAAGTCAGTCTTTCATCTGCTTCTCCACCAGTTAGTTCTCTCACTAAAACAGTGAATAAATCTTTAAGACTCACTAAAAGTGTGTTTGAATAAAACCAGTCTGGCAGGGCATAACCACAGAGCATCCATCAATTCAGATCCACCTGCCATAAGTAAGCAAAAGTTTCCCCCATAGGCTCAAAATAAATGGTTTAAAGTCTCATAGACCTCAGTTTGAACAGCTCACTCTTTACATGCTATATGAGGACAATCTTTAAGAGCTCATCACAGTTACCTTGATTCTGTTATTATATTCTACAAGGAAAAAAAGCCATGAGCATCAAACCACATCTTGTTGGCTTGTACCCTAGTCCCCTCCACTTCACACCTCTCTTTGTCCGTTGACTTAACCCGTGTAGCCTCTGGTGGCCCACAATCCCCAGGACCCTTTTCTTGGCCTGTGAATTACAAATGAATATGCTGCCAACTCAAAATGAGATCACTAAAGTCAATGGGGACGAAACCTTCAGCAAGCCCTGGGCACTCTTGTTCTCCTTCATGGTGATCTAGAACCTTTACAGGACACCTCAGAAGCAGTTCGATTTGTTTGTTATAAATTCATCATGACTCAATTCTTTCCCCATTTGCACAAGACAATTCAAATATTTCTACTGATACAATGCTGAACACAAGTGCAGAGGCAGCCACGAACGGTAGTTCTGGGATCACACTAAGCAGTGTTTCTCACTCTCATTGTTATCCATATAAGTGGCTTTCTAAGACATTTTTTCTAACTTCTGCTCTATGAATTTTAATATCACAGATACTTCATAAATCTGTTCATATAAACATAAATATGCATACATTATAGTTGTTTCCTCCACCATTCTCAATACTCAACTTTCTGTCCCGAAGAGAGCTATGCGGTCCTCTGTGAGAATATATGGTCTGTATCAATGCTCCCCACAGAAAATATGCAGCTCAGCAGCTGGACTCTTCTTAGTATGCACAGACTCCAATAGCACAAAAAGTAAAATAAAAAGTGGAAAGGAGATGGAAGCAAGCAGCACAGTGAGTCCCCAAGGATGTTGCATTTTCTAGCTTCCCACTTAACTCTAATATTTATTTATTAATTATATCTCAATAAAGCTGAATTTGTTTCCCAATTGGACAACTTAAAAAGTAAAAGGAGGCAAATAAAAGTAGCTTTAGTAATAGCTTTTATTTAAGACAATATATTTAAAGTATGATTGCAACAGGTAAGGAATCTAAAAACTCAGAAATGAGACATTTATGCTCTTGTTTTCTTGCCAAGGCTTCCAAATCTAGGGTGTTTTACACTTAATACACACCACAGAGTTGAATAATTACATTTCAAGCTTGGTAGCCATCTGTCATCAGCACTGGACGGTGTAATTTTAAGTGACCCAGACTAATCTATACTCATCATTCTTACTAACTTCTTTCTTGCCATTCACCTCACCCGATAGCTCCCAAGATCAGCAGGACTTCTCAAACCTGCACTGTTTTCCTCATCCTCAGGAGACACTTTCCCACGTCCCCAGCAGATCTTTGAATCCACAGACAGTAAGGATGTCTACATACACAGTAAAGCTGCTTGATACTGAGACGACTGACTCCAAGGAACTCGGAAAAGGTACCAAATGTGGAGAGGACAACGTATCTTACCTTGCTAATTACAATGGCCTTTAATTTAAAACATCAACTATTTTCCACTTAACATTTCCAGACTGGCAGGCTATAGCTAACTTTAACAACATAAAGTAGGATAGTGGATAAAAGGGGGCTGTTGTACTTGACCGTGTGGGCTCTGAAATTCTGGCTTCTATTTTCTTGTACCTTGTGGCTTCAGCTGTGCAGAGGTTTTTCATTCTTCTTTCAGGGTGATCATTTGTGTCTGAAGTGTTTCTGTATCAGTCAGCAGTCTGAAGCTATAACAAAATACTTGGCAAAGTTTGGAAAATTGATTTGAAGTTTTCAGCCATGGCCTAGGAAGAGACAGGTGTCACAGAACTTGGAAGGTGTGTGGAGAAGGTTGTTCACTTTGTGGAAACTGGGAAGCACAGTGGAGAGTAGCTAAGATACCAACACAACCTTATTGGTCTGTAGGGAAACACAGCCTTCTAGCCTAATGAAAGGCAGTTGCCCTGTTCCCGGTAATGTGCATAGGCATTCGCACTAGCTGCTTCCTGCTGAGTCAGCTTGGACTCTGCTGCCGCACCTGGTGATTGGTGACACACGATGCTAGAGGCCAATGAGAGCGAGACAACACAGCTAAGGGAGCGTCTATCTGCCAATGGGAAGTCAGGAGGGGGTATATAGGTTTGCCTCATATCTGCAATAAACAAGTCAGCCATTTGCTATAAAGGAATCTGCCTTTTGCTTACCTGACTCCTTGTGTCTGCACTGTGCTTCTCACCCTCTCCTCCAAGGGGTGTATAACAAAAAGCTACCTCCAAAATCCATTTATTCCAGCAAGGCCTCATCTCCCTAAGCTGCCACCACACCACAGGAGCCACCAGCTGTGTACTATCACTCCAACTCAGGAGCATTAAGAGAACAGTTTAGATTCCAACCCTCCCAGGTCTGCTAGCTGTCGTTTCTTCTGCTGGATAGCTCTGATGGGGAGTCTGTCTCTGTACCAGGAGAGGCTTCTTCTAGATGGAATATTCTCTCTAGCACTTTGATCTTGATCCCGCAGTTGAACCACTTCCAGTCTACAGGAGAAGATTTATAAAGTGTATAAAGGCCTGACATGAGTAAGAAGTGTCCATCAGGGTTAAATGATATGGTGTGTACAAATGCAGTATCTATATGTTGCCTCCAAAGTAAAGAAACAAAGGAAGGGAGGGAGGGAGGAAGGGAGGGAGGGAGGAAGGGAGGGAGGGAGGAAGGAAGGGAGGGAGGGAGGGAGGGAGGAAGGCAGGGAGGGAGGGAGGCAGGGAGGGAGGGAGGCAGGCAGGTAGATGTGATCTCTGTCAAGGCAGGGTGCAGGCATTGCCTGTAGTGCCCGCACAACGATTACAAGCCCTAGCCTAGCATCCTATGGCTGAGCCTGTATCATCTGTACTGTCTAAACTCATTAGCCACACTGTGAAGAAATAAAAACAAAAAGAAAGACAGTAAGGACAACTAAACCCTGAAAAGTTGCAAGTCAGGACTCCACCCTCCCACCATAGGAAGATATTCTGTGGGCTTCCAAATTTCCTCCGCTCTAACACCCCCAGGACACAGAAGAGGTAACACACAGGCTTCTGATAGGCTTCAGGCCACACTAATTGCCCGCTGCAGGCTCTGCAGGCTCTGCAGGCTGGGGTGCACGTCCCTCCATCATGTGATAGTATTCTCCAGCTTCTTCCTTCTGCCTTCAGGTAGCTCACCAAGCCTGACTCGTTTCCAAACAAGAGTAGACTCAGGTGGGAGAAGCAAAGAGAGAGGAAAATGTAGGAAGCATTTGGGCCAGATCATCCGTAATGCATAGCTCAGCAGAAAACAGGAGAGACCTGATTTCACACACAGATGCACACTAAATAATTAATTAAGAAACAGATGAAGGGGGGGAGAAAGGAAAGAGGAAATATTTAAAGAAGAGTAATAATGGCCAAGATTGGATTCTACAGCTGTTTGTGGCACTCTCTCTCTCTCTACACACACACACATACCTATATACTCCTCAACCTTCGTGTTTAGCTAACATGAAAAACAATGTCGGGCTGTTGAGGTGGCTGAGCAGGAAAAGGCACCTGCTGCCAATCCCGACAGCCTAAGTTTGATCCTCAGGACTTCCATGGTAGGAGGAGAGAACCCACCCCTGCAAGTTGACCTCTGACCTCCACATTCATGCTGCACTACAGACTCCTCCCAAATAGATAAACATCATTCTTAAAAATATATATTTAAAAGAGCGGGGGGGGGGGTGTAAGAGTTGACTTCAAGGTTATAAGCGCTTACTCCCCTTACTGAAGACCTGAGCTCGGTTCCCAGCATCTGTGTGTCAGGAGGCTCACAACTGTCTATAACACCAACTGTCCTCTGGCCTCTACAGAAGCCCTCACACATGTAACATGGACACAAACATGTAGGCACATAAGTAAAAATGAAAAAGGTTTTTTTTTCCTTTTGGGTCAGGGGAGTTTGAGATAGGATCTTATTATGTAGCCCTGAGTATCCTAAACTTACTGTATAGACCAGGACTACCTTCAGCTCACAGAGATCTACTGGCCTCTGCCTCCTGAGTTCTGGGATTAAAGGTATACATAACCACACCCAGAACAAAAGAAAACATACACACAAAGGTTTTAATTAAAAATAAATAAATAAAATTATAAAAGCAGTGTGCCTGTGTGCATCCCATTAGGATGGAGGGTCCCAACCAGGAATGACTTCTCCCATTTTTCTGTGTACTTACTGTGTCTAGGGACAATTCTGCTTGTCATAGCTGGGACTAAGCCTGCTAGTCACTTCTAGTGGGCAGAGGCCAGGCATGCTGCCAAACAACCTACAATGCCCAACACAGGCCCCTCACACACAACAAAAGATTACTCAGGCCAAAATGCCAGTAATGTTGGGAAATCCTCAGCATTAAAGAAATAGATTCTACACACATATCCCCTGCTGGTAAGTAGGGAGGCCTAAAGGCAGGGGAGAAAAGCTGGTTGAGACAATAGAGAAGATTGTGCAGTGGAGGAAAGTTGCCGGAACGTTCAAAGGGTTTCTAATGTGCAGATATCCATCCTAGGCCAGAGTTTGTGGCACGCCATGGAAGGATTTATCCACATGGAGAAAAGCCCTCCATAGTCTCATAGTCATAGTTTTTGATTTGATTGGTTGATTTATTTGCTGGGGTGGGGGTGGGGCCTTGTTTGTTTTTTGAGATGAGGTCTTTCTATGCAGCCCTGGTTGGCATGGAGTTTATGTAGAGCCAGCTGGCCTTGAACTCACAGAGATCTTATTGTCTCTGCCTACTATGTACTAGGATTAAAGGCATTCACCACCACACCCAGCTTATGGGGTTCTCTATCTATGGATTCAGTCCACCAAACACCAGTAGAAAATATTTAGAAGAAACTTACCTGTTCTGAATGTATCCAAACTTTTCTTTCCCATTATTCCCTTGACAATACATTAAACAGCCATCTATATGACACTGGCATTGGACTAAGAGTTTCAAGTCACACAGAGGTGACTTCAGCCTTACAGAAGGATGTGTGAGGATGACGTGCAAAGATGCTCCACTTTACAAAAGGAACATCAGAACTTCATGTCCAGTAGAATCCTTGGAAACAGCTCCTGTGCATAGTGAAGGGTAGCTCTATGAGAGGTAAGTAAAGCACAGCCAGGGCAGAGGAGAATGAACAGCCATGGTCACCCTAAGCAGTCACTGTGAAACTAAGGCCACATAGTCTAGCTGAGTCAGTAAACTCCAAGCTTATGTGAGGTCTGTCTCAAAAAATAAGACAGTGGGTAAGAGGTCTTGTTGCTAAGCTGAGATCTGACCTCCATCCCTAGGACCCACACTATAGAGGAAGAACAGACTCCTGCAAGTTACAGACACACACAAACACACACGCACAAATACACACACACACAAATACACACAAACACACACACAATAAATAAATAAACATAAAAGACTAGGTGGAAAGTGATTGAGGAAGACATTTGATGTGGACCTCTGGCCCCCACATACATATGTACAGATTCATTCAGAACCCTGCAGTCTCTGGTCATTTCCAGTGTCTCTCCACGATCCAGGCCCCTACTGAGCACACAGGAGAAGGTCCAACTGTCACCCTTGGTTTGCAGGCTTTGATTGCAGAGATGCAGAGTAGTTAAATAAACAACCCAAGGCCTCACAGCTGGTAAAGTACAGAAGCAGAGCTCTAACCAGTTGTTAGCCTGACAAGGGAGCCTTCATGCTGGACCATCAGCATGGTGATCTAGGGTAACAGAGCCTGGCGCTTTCAAGTTATCAAAGCCAAGACATGCAGGTGTTTCCATCTACCAAATGTCTCCCCTTAGCCACACTGACCCAGAGAAACCATGGAAGTGAACCAAGCCCCCAGGCCACTTTAACTCCCCTCTTTGACCCTCTCCTCACCCTTCAGTCACTGGAAACTGCAGGCACCATACTCCATTCGTAAATTTAAAGGCACAGAGAGGCAGGTTTACTCCTCAGGACTCATGCCATATACTTCTGAAGAGCAACAGAAGGGCTGGAGTAGATCCCCACCCTTCAGAGCTAGCCTGAAGGAAACACCAGCATTTTAGAAACTCTTCCATGAAAGGAGGTGAGCTCACTTCCTGAGGAAATTACTGCAGGGGGCGTCTGCAGGGGCCAGCCAGGCCTGGCTTGACAACATCTGAAAAGGCCCATGGTGTAACTAGACATGAATATTGATTCAAATGAGTTATGCATATTTGTGCACTCCTTTATTATTTTATTCACATTTTCCCTACACATAGTTCATTTGTACAAGACGCTGGGTTCATCAGCTCTTACATGCCATGAAACCAAATGCTTTGAAATACTTGGTAACCAAAGAAGCTAAGTCACTAGTGAAAATTTTAAGGAGAGTAGCAGAAAACCCTCTTCTGGGAGGGATCTGAGCACAAGTCTTCAAAACCAGACACTGTCCTGTCTTGCTGTCTTTCCTGAGACCGTGGAAGAGAAAACACGGCTGTCTGCAGAGCATCTAATGATTATCATTTAAATGAATAGGGCTCTTTTTTAATATCCACATTCTTTTCACATGGCCTCATGAAAACATAAACATTCACTCCATCCTCAAAAAATGCAGGGGCTCTGGAGAAAAGTACCACCTGCTCAGCCTTCTGGTCAAGGATGGAAGCCACAAGTGGGTGTTATAGTCGGTTCCCACAGGGGCAGCTTCTGGCTTTAAGGTACCTCAAGTCTAGGAGTGAGAGGCAGCATTTAGGAGCCTCCACCCAGGATGCTCCACCCAGTATCCACCCTGCAGACACAGCTGGCCTCTCAAAAGCAATGCTCAAAGAGAAAATGGGCCCTCCAAAGCCCGAGGATTATCTTTTTATCATCATCTGATTTTTTGAGTCTAATCTTAGTCTTTCAGCAAACCAAAGGGCAGGGGAACATAAAGTCTGGATTCCTTCCCTACATGATAAATAGAATGGTATACTTTTTTATCCTGAAAACTCACTGATAAGAATCTCAGTTGGCCATTGTTTCCTTTGAGTCTCGATTGGGGAGGGGTGTCAGATAGAAATAACTAAAATCCAGTGACAGCGTACCTACCTTATCCAAGAGAAATGAAACATGATGTATAACAAAGTCATCTGTTATTTATTTATATTTGTGTGTTTGATGTCGTGTGTGCATGTGTTTGCAGCTGTGTACACACACAGAGGAAGACACTGATTCTCTTTTTTCATTGCTCTCACTAAGGGTCTGAGAAGGTGTCCATCCTTACATCAGTTTTCTACATCTTAAAGTCCAGCCTCAGATGACAAAAGCATCTCTCTTTTCTAGAGAAAAAAAAATAACTTTTTAGCAGAAGACTATGTGCCTGTGGAAGAGAAAATTGTAGCTCTAAATCAAATTTTTTAAAAAAATAGCTGGGTGTAGTAGTGTCTGCTTTTAGTCTCAGCACTCAGGAGGCAGAGGCAGGTGGATCTCTTGTGAGTTCAACCAAGCTCAACCTACATAATGAGTTCCAGGTCAGCTAAAGCTATATAGTGAGACCCTGTCTTGAAGAGATGAGGGGGGAGAGGAAAATTACATTAACCAAGCTGATCTCTTTGATTTCAGAAAACAGCACTGTCAACTGATCTTTGAAAGTAGTAGAATGATGCATTCTAACAGCAGATTCCACAAAATTCATCAGGAATGTGCATTCCTCAAACTAGGTGTTGAGTGGTACCAGAAAGGAGCCCAAACTCTCCCCCAAAGAGAGTCTCTTGCTGAAACTTCATCAGGTGCTCACCATCCTGCACAGTCTACAAAGAAGACAGGAATGTCTGCTTCCTAGGTTCTTTGTATGTTCCTCACTTGGAAGGACTGTTACAGGAACCATGAAATGGGATGAGTTGGGGAGCAACCCTCCCTTACCACCCCATCTCTTGGTAAACTATCTTCTCTTAGACCTCCTGCTTTCAAAAAAGTGGTCCAGTACGTACTGAAGAGCAGGCTGGAGTCTACATAACCTACACAGTACATTGCATACACCAAACTTACCACACCACACATCAAATCACATACAAAAATACACCAATACACATACATACTGTCACACATAATAATATACATCAAACATACCATAGCATATATACCACACTGCACATTGCAACATGCCCCTCCACACACCACTTCATCCGACTATGGACACACCACATCATAGTATATTACACACTCAACTTTACATATCCCCAAATTATTATACTATGCAAAACCATTACATTGTATTATGCACACACACCCCACACATATGAATAAATTGGTAGGCCTTGCTTGTACAACTAGAGAGAGCATTGTGAGATCTGTGACAAGCTTCTAAAGAGCCAAAAAGGACAAGGGCATAAGTAGCACTGGGAAATCTTTGTGCCGCTGGGTAGCCAAATATAACAACATCTCAGGCTTCTTCTTCAAGCACAATGTGCTGGGCCTCTCTCAGCTGGGAGTGACTTGATTTTGCAAAAAACAAAGTGGACAACAATCCACATTCTAGAAAGTGCCAGTGCCTCTGACTTTATGGATATGAAAAGAAATAGCAAGTCTCAACACCAAATGAGCCTTCTTGTTGTTTGAGAATTTTCAGATCAATTGGTAATAATAACATATTCTGTAAGCAAAAGTGAACTGCAGTTTGCATTTTTTTTTTTTTTTTTTTTGTGAGACAAATCCAAGCTTCCATAGTAAGGCAAGAGCTAAGAAGTGGTGTATGAGTGGGTTCTATAGAAGGAAAAGACAGAGGACCACAGTGTGTCATTGATATGAAGGAGGTCTTCATTCCACAAGCACATACATCCATGGTAAAGAAAAGGAGCCTGAAATAGTCACGGCAAGTCATCAGCAATTGCCTCTGAGGGAAAAGATGGGTTGGCCCCCAAGAAAACAGTCAGACCCTTTCACGTTTGACTCTGTCATTCTAATTTACTGGAATCTCTGAGAATAAAACTGCATTTGGATATTAATTATAAAACTTAAAAACCAGTGATGACAACAAGGAAAATGAAATGGAAACATAAACTTACATACCCATACGTAAAAATTATAAGCTTTTAAATGTATGCCTCCTTCCATTGGCAGGCCACTCTGATTTAAGAGTTTGGTTTTGTTTTTAAGCAAATGATCTTCTGAAAATCACTCATAGAAATCAAAAGCTGTGTGTTCAGTCTCTTTTCTGCTCCAGGGTGCTGTACAGCCATGGAGCTCTGGGGCTTGGTGGCAGTGGGGTGCCACAGCCAGCAGAGGAGTTAACAGTGTGTGTTTGGGACCATATCCAGTTGTTACTGTCTCCTATCACCACATGGTTGTTCCAAATAAACACACAGAGGCTTACATTAATTACTAACTGTTTGGTCTATGACTCTGATTTATTGCTAACTAGCTCTTTCATCTTAAATTAACCCATTTCTACTAATCTATGTATCACCAAGTGTCTCATGGCTTTACCTGTGTTCCATTATATCTTGCTCCCCCAGTGGCTTGAAGCATCTGCCCACCTCTGCCTTTCTTCTCTGTGTCTCTCTCTTGGATTTCCTGCCTGGCTGTATCCTGTCTTGCCAGAGGCCAAAGCAGCTTCTTTCTTAACCAATGATAGCAACACATATTCACAGCGCACAGAAAGACCGTCCCACAGCACATGGTCACTATCTTCTTCTCTCAGTTTCTACTTTTCCTCAGACTGGAGTAAAAACAATCTATTTACCTTTCAGTATCCATGGGACTCTAGGATCTACCACATCAAAATCAAAACGTAGGGATATGAATTCCTTGTACACAAGGTCTAGTGTTTGCATAAAGCCAACACACCTCCTCTGTATAAGGTGATCTCTGTCTTAGTTAGGATTTATATTGCTACAATTAAACCCCACCACCAATGAAACTTGACCATTCAGCTTTCATAAAAATAGTCACATGGCTATTACTGGGATCCTTGCTGGTAAGCTAACCTGTGCCAAATGATATTACTTTACAAGACAGAAAGCTACGGCCCATCCTGATGTGGGCATAAAATCAATGAGTGTTCACATGTAGTAGAACAGAGTCCCTGCTACAAAGTCCTGACATTGTGCTAAGACATCTGCACAGGAAGGAGAATAGGATGCCCAGTCCTGGTGTTTCCTTTCATTTCTCCCAGCTCAAGGGCCCCAAATGTCTCAAAAGAGCCCTTCTCTCCAGGCCTCTGTGTTTGGTTGACTATAAGCACCAGGAGCTAAGGCTGAGCTTCCCAGAGCTCTGAACTGAAGTCTTTGAAAATCACTCAGCCAGAACTTAACAAATATTCCCAATCATAAGGATGACTTGGGTCCTAAGGTGAGATTCTTTTTTTTTTTTTTAAACTTTATTTATTTATTTATTTGCGTTGGTGTTTGCCTGGAACTGGAACTACAGGCAGTTGTTAGCTGCCATGTGGGTGCTGGGAATCGAACCCGGGTCCTCTGGAAGAGCAGACGGTGCTCTTAACCGCTGAGCCATCTCTCCAGCCCCCTAAGGTGAGATTCTTATACCTAAAACTACACACATGTGCAAGCACACACACACACACACACACACACAAATCATACTTGTGGTTTATTTCTCTTTTGTTTTTTTAACTCTGTATTATTTAATAATTTTATACATGAATATAATCTACTTAGATCATGTCCACCCACAATTGTCTTTCCCCTACTATTTAACCTAGCTGTCTGTCAACTGATGAGTGAGTAATGAAAATGTTCATATTTTGAACACAATTTTATTGAGCTACAAAGGAAAATAAAATCTACAGATAAATTGATGGAACTAGAAAAAAAATATACTAAGCAAGGTAACCCAGACTGTGTGTTTTTTCTCATGTTCTTACATTTATGTGTTTAACTCCAAGCACCAGAAGAGACCGGAAAAGGGCCACTGCTGTGGAAAGGGACCTTGAGGGGGAGCCCAGCAGAGCACAAGGTATGGAGGGGAAAGGGGGTAGTGGGGTGGGACAGCTTACGTGATACGAAAGAAATGGAGTAGGGTGTGGGGAGAATAAGGAGCATGAGGGATATTAGAAAAAGCACATGGAAACCGATTATTTTGTGTTCCTTGAAATAAGAGTTTAATCCGGTTACCATCACTGAGGGACAATGATCCTTCCAGAAGTTGATAGGCTGTCCAACAAAAAAGCCCAAGGCCAGCAGTGCAGGGATCCCAAGTACCTCTAAAATAATACAGGCTATTAAGATGGCTCACAGTTACCCATCAAAATGTGATGGCAAGGTCTGATTGCCGGACACAACAAGCATTCATCACAGACATGGAGAGATGGAGCTGCTACTGGCCTGACACTGTGCACTGAATTAAAACGTCTCTCAATGTCTGATGTATTTGAATTCTTGAGGTGAGCCCTGGGGGTTTGTAGCCCAGCCTGGTTTCCTGCCTGTTCTCTGTCCACTGTGCAATGTCACCAGCTGCCTCTCACTCCTGTGACCAAGCCTTCCCACTATGTCCCCTTTCCCTTAAGCTGCTTCTTCATGCTCAGCAATGAAAAAGGTTATTAGCACCCTATAAGCAAGGTCCTCGTGTCCCCTTTTCAGTCACCCCCATCCCTTGGATTTCAGAATTGTTAAGAACCTGTGTGGATGATCCCTCCAGTGTTAGGAAATATCTGCAACCCCTATCTGTCCCTTCTTAGACCAGGAAGCCAGCTTCCCTGGAGACTCCTGATTAACAATCCCACCTGCTATTTATTCCCCATTTTCAGCCACCAGTCTTAACTTCCCAAGTCCCATTGTTTCCAACAGAACTGTGTGGATACCCCGAACCTCAAACTAGAAACCTCTAAAGCATGGGGAAGCCAGGGCATTAAAAAACTAGGGAAGGCTTTCAGAAAAATGATCTTCAGGGACTTAGCCCCCATGTTTATTCAATTTGGAATGTCTGTTGGGGTGAAAAGAATCACACATGCGCAGGCATAAGCTCTTGGCCCATTTTCCAAGGATCTGCAATGAAAACCTTTTCATGGGCAAAGCAAGAAGCACTGCAGCTTTGTGGGTGGGATCATGGAAAAAGCTTTGGGCCAGAGGAGAAAGACGCTCATCCCCTTGTCCCAGCCTTAAGCAAGTTTCTTGCTGTTCAGCTTTTCTAGTGTCTATAAAGAAAGATTTGAATTTATCTGCAATTCTTTCCAGTTCAAAAATCTGTAAGCCTGTGGCTATATTTCATCATTTGCATGATGCTTCCTGTATGGATCATATGAGCAAAACTCTGGGATGTGACTGTGGCACTTGCCTCTGTTCATCTTTTCTCTGTCTGCTCAAGGCATTATTAAATTTCCCTGTGCCCTGTGGGTCAGGAAGGCCAGCAAGCCTTGCTGACAATGCAGTTAGTCAGGAAGCCATATTTCTTCTGCCTGCTTATTCCTGTCCTCAGTGAGTCCCCACAGCACATCCTGATACAGTGACAGCATGGCACAGCATAGTATAAACAGCATACCACAGCATCTCCAGTCATAGGAATCGATTGATGGGAAAGTGCCTGGAAAAACCACAGGCAGAAAGATAGTCATCTATGGAGTTGGTACTGTTCAGCTTCCTGAGATCCAAAGAGAAGGAAGCCTGGTAGATATCCAATTATTCCTTGGAATGGAAACTTTCCTAATACATAGACCAGAACTTCCAGAGACATGAAGCTTCCTGCTATGTGATTTCCAAATCACGTGACTTTTCCTACTAGGAACAGAGCAAACAGCATGCTTAGTGACATATCCAAAGTGTGCCTTGTGGGAGAAGACATCTGGATAATTTTTCTATCATTTCTCAGAAAGGCTTGCAGTACAGTTAGTCACTTTTTCTGTCTTTCTGTCTGTGGCTAGAAAGTCAGGTGATGGTCCTGGAGAGGAAGGGGAGCAGGATGGTGGTGGTGGTGTTCATGTGGTAAGGGGACACAGGTGATGGTGGTACACACATGTACTGGTTTAGTAGGGTAGTCAGGGAAGTTCTTACTCCTAGGAGACATTTGAACAGAGGTCTGGAGGACGTAAGGAGTAAGTTTGTGTCTAAAGGAGGAGGGTTAGGGTCACCTAAGGGAGTTTCAGTTGGGGGTTTCCCTGATCAGATTGGCCTGTGGCCGTTTAATGATTGATTATTATCTTGGTTGATGATTAACGTGTGAGGGCCCAGACCATTCTGGGTAGCACCACTCCCTGGGCAGGCAGCTCCTGACTATACAAGTAGCAAGCCAGCAAACAGTGTTTCTCCATAGGCTCCTGCTTCAGTTCCTGCTTCCATGTTTGTTCCTGTACTGTCTTCCTTCAGTGACTGATTGTGACCTATAAACTTGTGGTGGAAATGTTCTCTGTATGCTGTAAATAAAGTAACTGGTTTGGCCTATGTGGAGTACTGTAGAAGTGGGTGGAGGATCAGAGGAGAGACAGGCAGAAGGAGGGCAGAGTCGGTCAGTCTCCAAGGAATCCAGGTGAGCCAAGGGCTGGGACACGTGGCAGATAGATTACTAGAAATGGGTTGAATTAAGATGAAAGAGCTAGCTAGTAATGTGCTTGAGACATGGGCCAAACAGTATGAAATTAATATAAGCGTCTGATTCATTTCTTTGGGGGGAAAAATGCCGCCTTGAGCCCTCTGGCCCAAATGGATCTGGAAATCTCACTACAACATAAACTGAAAATAAACCCCTTCCTCCCTAAATTGTTTTGGTTGTGATGTTTATCACAGCAAGAGAAAGTAGACACAACACAAGGTCAAATTCATAATACAAGGACATAGATAAATCCTTTGATAAGCTGCCATATCTCAAAGATACCTTTGCAGATGATGGCTGCCCACAATAAAAGGTCAACACTGCAGACTGCACCACAGGAAGAGGTACTGAGCCAGAGGGAGTGTGCACGTCACGTATGTGATTTGCAAAGGGGACATTGATTCGGTGTGGTATAGTAGTTGGCTTTGTGGCTACATTCGGCATCGCCTGGGAACATTTTAAAGAAAATATTCATCTCTAGGTCATTCTCTAAGAGAATCTCATTTGCCAAAGTTGGGTTAGGTAAGGGCATTGGTGTCTGCAGGCTCCTTGGGATTCAAATATTCTAAAATGAAAAGCACTGGTAACTGACAGAGAATTGAGGAGCAAAGCTAGAGAATCAGGTTCCCTTCATGCTCC
Source organism: Sigmodon hispidus (assembly GCA_004025045.1). Lineage (NCBI taxonomy): Eukaryota > Metazoa > Chordata > Mammalia > Rodentia > Cricetidae > Sigmodon > Sigmodon hispidus. Next base: position 137,085 of record PVIH01003701.1, read on the forward strand.
ATTGTTCCTATTAGATGAGTAAATGTCCACCTGTGTGTCTGCACACATGTATGCACACATGGGCCTGTATGTGCACAAATGTTTATGTCTGTCTGTCTGTCTGCCTGCCTGCCTGCCTGCCTGCCTGCCTGCCTGTCTGTCTGTCTGTCTGTCTGTCTCTGTGTCTGGGTGACTCTTCTCATTGGCTGCTGCCAGTCTGGTTTGATTAGCGTCTGAGAGAATAGTCCGTTTCTACTTTATCCTCTGCCTGCTTCCACATTACTTGAATGACCATTCTCTGCCTCTGGACCTAGTACACACTAGTAGTTCATTATTCCTAGGTCTTTACAAGTTATGAAACTTGTATTGGGTTCTTATCAGAGTTCTGGATCCACTGGGTGTATTTCAGTGCTCTTGCGTTCTTCCCAAGCATTCTCCAGAGTCTGCCACTTCTGAAGGTTCACCCCTTCATCCACAGCTGGGAATAATTGTTCTCCTCTTCTGCTGTGCTGAGGTAAGAGACTCATAATCTCTTCTAATTCTTTGAAAGGAGAATTGTACAAACTCCACACTGCATCTTTTATTTCTACAGTTATCCAACTGAAAATTTGTATGACAGCTGTTTAATATCTTAAAATACTATTTTAAGGGCACTTGTGTGTTCTTGCTTGTGTTAGGAATCAAACCCAGGTCCCCATATTTGCTAGGCAAGCATTCTACCACTGAGCCACATACCTAGCTCGTCTTGTGTATTAACAAAAAACCCCACTTTCCCAGCTTTCTTCTCCCCACCCCATTCAAGCAGGAAGCTCTTTGTGTTTACATCGCTGTGGACATGCTCTGAGTTCCAGGGGACCAAGAGTGCTGAGAACCTGTTAAACCAGAGTCCAGGGCCTGGAATTTCTCTTATATAAGTGAAAAGTTCAATAAGAAAGTTGCTGGGGTAGCTTCCTTTGTATATTACAACCCACATCCATGGGTATAAACTGAATATTAGGTGGGACTAATTTGTATCCTGTCTCTGTAAATGCATGAGGCAATAAGGAAATCTGGTTCATCAGAACCCTGTAGCCAGTGCTGTTTCAAATTTCTAGAGCAGTGTTTCTCAACCTTCCTAATGCTATAACCCTTTAATACAGTTTATCCCATTGTAGTGACCCCTCCAACCATAAAATTATTTCTGTTGCTACTTCATTCCTGCAATTTCTCTACTGTTGTGAATCGTAATGTAAAATCTGTGTTTTCTGATGGTCTTAAGTGACCCCTGTGAAGGGTCACAGCCCTACAGGTTGAGAACTGCTGTTCTAGAGTCTGACACCAGGCAATTTACTGTAGACATATTTAAGTACAGTAAAATTTGGAAAAAAGGTTTCTGGAGTAACACAATCCCATGTGCACAATAAGACATAATCACATCAAAACTCTTTTCAAAGTACATGTCACTTCTTCCATGAAGATAGATTATTTAAACAGGCTACATGTGTTATCTTAAGGGCCTGGGGGAGGATCTGGTGTTGTCTCAGACATACAGATAGTGAAGAGGTCACCTAGGCTATTAACCACTTCGGTTCCCAACTTTAAAGAAACAATCTTGCATGTTCAACATTCCTTGTTTCCCTAGTGCTTATCTGTGCGTACAAGGGCCTCTGTGCTAACAACACTTAACAAGCATGTGTGAGACCCTAGGTTCAGTCTCTGGGACTGGGGTGGGAGAGAAAGAAAGAAATTTTTCTACTAAAATTATTCACCAATTTGTTGTTTACTGTTGAGTAGAGGGCTCTTGTATATTTGGAATTTAAATCTGTTACTAGATATTCTCCTCTGTTCTTAAAAATTTTATTTTTTATTCTTCATTATTGATAATGTCCTTAGATACATAATAATTTTTATTTTAGTAAAGCCTAATTTTTTTCTTCTATTTTTGCACTTTCGGTGTCATTTTTTTTTCTTAGGAAAGGAAAACAGTTACAACTTAGTTCTACTTACAGATTTTTTTGGCTTTACAGTATGTCTATCAGGCAACAACCTTAATTTGATTGATCAGCTTCTGGATTTAAATGGTTGGTCTTAGGATTTTTCAACTTTGAGACAAACTTAGTAGGTTCATTTTAACTTGTAATGGTTTACTCAGAACATAACTTCATTAGAAGTCAAGGACCATTTTAACAGTTTAACCCAAAGTCTTGGACACTGTTTATATAAGATTTTTATACTATCTGTGTGTATGTTTAGGATTATGCTTCAGTTTTACATGAGTTTTTAACATATTTTAATTGATTGTTTGAGGATTTCATATCTTGCTCCCCAACCACACTCACTTTCCAGTCCTCCCAGGTTTGTTCCCACCAAAAAGGAGAAGGGGAGGGGGAGGAGGGGGAGGAGGAGGGGGAGGAAGAAGTTGTTCAATTTGTGTTGCCCATATACTCATTGAGCATGATGTGGGATAAGCTTTTTGTAGCTACTGGAGATGTGTCCTTCCCATTGTAAAAAGCTGAACAGCCAATGGCTAAGCAGGCTTCTCAGGCACACAGAACACTGGGAAGAAGAAGGGAGGATTCATCAGCCGCATAGAGAGCAAACAGTAAGGACACTACAAAGATGAGATAATAAAGCCATGAGGCAGAAAGTAAATAAATTAATAGAAATGGGTTCCCTTAAGTTATAAGAGCTAGTTAGGGGGCTGGAGAGATGGCTCAGCAGTTAAGAGCACCGTCTGCTCTTCCAGAGGATCCGCGTTCGATTCCCAGCACCCACATGGCAGCTAACAACTGTCTGTAGTTCCAGTTCCAGGCAAACACCAAGGCAAATAAATAAAGTTTAAAAAAAAAAAAAGAGCTAGTTAGAAACAAGCCCAAGCTACTGGCTGAGCTTTCGTAATTAATAAGTCTCCACGTGGACATTTGGGAGCTGACTGGCAAGTCAGAAAGATCTACCTACAGGAGCATGGTTAAACTCCCAGGAGCTTACCCCTTAAAGAAAATTGAGTTCTTCCCCACCCACACACTTCTCAGAAGCCTTCAGTTTTGGAGAACTACCCATTAGCATCTTTATTACAATTTTTAAGAGTTCTTGATTTTTTTTGTCTAGGCTGTTACTTTTAAGGGGGTGTGGCTTAGATGGGAATAGGAGTTGTCACAGAAGCCTTCTATATCCCTCTTTCTAAACTATGAGTCTGCAGTTACCAACACCACTGCAAAAGTATCTTCTTTGCCCTTTATAGTCAATGGGAACACATATCATAGACTTCCACATAGTATCTGGCAACAACACAGACCATAGACATCAACATGGTCTCCAGCATCATCACATGATATATATCTCAGCATGTTCTCCATTGGCAATATAGATCACAGATATCAACATGCCCTCTGAAACAGTACAGGCCATAGACACCATCACGGGCCAAGTACATCAACATGGCCTCTGAGGCAACATGGGCCACAAATACCAATAGAGTCCTCAGCAGTAGTCCAGTCCACGGACATCAACATGGCTTCAGGTGGCAGTATCGACTACCGATATCCCCATGACCTTCGCTGGTAACAAGGGTCATGGCCCTCAGTAGCAGTACAGGCTACTCACATCAACATGGCCTCTTGTGGCAACCCAGACCATAGGCACTAACATGGCTTCCTGTAATAGCACAGACTACAAAAGTGCATCTGGCTTCCAATGGTAGCAAATGTTTAGACATTCATATGGCTTCCAGTGGCAGCCCAGACCACCCACATCCACAGAAAACTTGGGCTTCAAACACAGCCTGGAGCAGCAGACCACAGCTGCCAAGATGGCCTTCAGGGGCATCATAGACCATAGAGGTCTTCCGTGGAGGTCCGATTCAGAAAATGAACACTCTTCATCTTGGGTATCTTGTCATTGCTCAGAGCCAGAGCGATCTTGTGACTGCCATCATGTTTAGAGACTGAGTCTTCGATAGTTTCAGTCTGCTTCATACCACTCCGCCAGCCCTATTCAGCAACAATATGCCCATTCCCCCATCTCCTCCATCCCCTTCCTTCCACCCCCATCCACTTCAGCCTTCTCTTACACCTGTCACTACCATCACATCTCTGATTCCACCTCTTTTCCCACCTTTCCACGGAATATTTGTTAATTGCACTGGCATTGAAACTGCAGTGTGTCACACAGTATATTTTTTGTCTTATAAGTTTACATACAAACATTCATTGCAAGGAGTTGTTATTCTGGTTCAAGGTTTCTGGTTTCTGAAGCACCATAAATTCTAAACCATTGCTGAGACTCACCTCAGATATCCTGATGTTGTCCAGAGTCAGGGTGACGTGTGAGCTCTCAGCTACCACACATCTCCCACCCTCCATATCTGCTGCCTTACGTCTTACAAGACACAACTATTGAGCATGTAGGCTGAGGGCAGTAGGGCTGCCCAGTACTCTCTGTCTTCCAGCAGGACAAGCCTCGGTGGCTCACTCTAGACTGTTTCATACCACCTATTCTTGGTGCCAGCAACCAGTTAAGACTGTTGTGCTTATAGGCTGTGGGCAGCACTGCAACCCGGCACTTTCCGTATTCCAGCAGGGCAAGCAGCATGGGCTGTGTTGCGGCATCTCCATACTGATCGTAATCACTATTGACCTGTTTCTTTAGGAGCTCCAGGCCTCCACAAATCTCCTTGTCAATGGAGCCAGTAGCCCCACAGCTCACCAGGCATCACCTTTGTGCCTGCAGCCTGCTGGTTGGTATGTAGCTGTGAAGGGTAGAGATTCCTCATTCTTCTCTGCTTGTGCTGCTCTGTCCCATCAGATTTCCTTCCTCTTTTGTGAGTCCACTTTCTAAAAGCATCTTCCCATAAGGCTTGCCTTTTTCCTTCTTTCTTTCTTTCTTTTTCTTTTTTTCCTTATATATATATATATATATTCTAAAGCTACTTCAGGCTCTGCAGACTCCTGAATCAACATCAACTTTCTGAGTTTCCACGGGACTCTCAGACTCCACAGAGCTCCATGCTGGGTGTAATTAGACAGAATCATCCTTGCTTTTGTTTTGTTTGTTTTTTTCTTTCTATAGGCTTTTAAAAAGAGATTTATCTTTATGTATGAATGCTTTCCTATAGCCTGAAGTTTTCCTGTCCTGTCTGGGCCCCTCAGTCTGGACAAATCTCTCCCACCCACCCGCAGTCTCACAGCTGCTTATAAAATAATTATTCAGAGGCTTATATTAATTACAAACTGTTTGGCTAATTACAAACTGTCAGGCTCATGACCAGCTAGCTTTTACAATTTAACCCATTTTTATTAATCTATGTCTTGCCAAGTGGCTCCATGGTTTTATCTGTGTTGCCTTACATCTTGCTTTCTGGGCAGCAGCCAGCAGTGTTCCCTGACCCCACGCTTTTTCTTTATCTCTGCTTGGATATCCTACTTACCTCTAAATTGCCTTGCCATAGAGCCAAACGATTTCTTTATTAACCAATAAGAAAGACATCCCACATCACTTTCCCTACATGTATATGTTAGGGTCCTAGAAAAGATCTCCCGAGTAAATTGGATCATAATGGGGAGCAAACAAGGGGAGGAGAAATAAGTCATGAGAGATGGAGATGGCTGAGTGAGAGGAGCAACAGAGAGGGAGAAGAAGGAAATGGATTATCTTGATAGAGGGAGCCACTATGGGGTTAAAAAGAAACCTGGTGCTAAGGAAACCTCCAAGAACCCACAAGATGTCCCTGGCTGGGACTTCAAGCAATAGTGGAGAGGGTGTCTAAACAGGACTTCCCTATAATCTAGTGAATAACCACCCTAAGTGTCATTATAAATCTTCATCCAGCAATGGACAGAGGCAGAAGCTGAAATCCATAGTTAAGCAGCAGGTCGAGCTCTCTGTCCAGTTGAAGAGAGAGAGAGAAGAGAGTATATGAGCAAAAGGATCAGGACCGTGAGGAGGAGACCCACAGACACGCTGACCTGAACTATTGGAAACTCACTGACTCAGAAATAATCACCAAGGAACATTCGTGGAAAGGAATTAAGTCCTCCAAAGGTAGACAACAGTCAAATGGTGTGGGCAGTTTGTGGAGCCTCTTGCAGTAGGATCAGACTATGTTCCTGGTGTATAAACTGACATCCTGGAGCCCATTCCCTACAGAGGAACACTTAACCCAACCTTAATACTGGGATGAGAGACTCAGACCTACCTCAACTGAATGTGCCAGACTGAACTGACCCACCATGGGACTCCTTGCCCTTCTTGGAGAATGGATTGGGGAGATGGGGGGAGGCTAAGCGAGGACTAGGAGGGACTGGGAGGAGGGAAGGGAGGAAAGTAGTGGTAGATATGGAAAAATCTTTTAAATAAAAAAATGGAAAAAGTAGCTATGATGTTTGATTGCATGTGTCAATTTAACTGGGCATTGGGCTAAATGTTAATCTGCATCAATCTGTAAGGGAAATTCTGTGCAATAAATACAGGATTGAATTTGTTATGTTAAATACATTCTTGTATCTATTGGCAATGTTGACTGTTTCTTTGGAGAACTCCCAACAGTTACTAGATTGATTCATTGCTAAAGGTCTCATGTCTTAGACTTGATTCCTAGGATATATATACTTGTGGAATATTCCTTTACACTGTGTGAATAGATGGTATTGTGATTGTCTTAATAAAGAACTCACTGGCCAATAGCTGAACAAGATAAAGTTAGGCAGGAGAGCCCAACTGAGAGAGACAGCAAGGAGAAGGGTAAAGTCGCAGGAGGCACCAGCATTTGCAGAGGGAAACAAGGTGGGCGTGTTGTGCCGAGAAAAGGTCCCAAACCACAAGGCAAATAGCCAATAAAAAATATGAGTTAATTTAAATGTAAAAGTTAGCTAGTAATAATCACAAGCTATTCGCTGAGAATTTATAATTAATATTAAGCCTCTGTCAGTTATTTGGGGAGTGGTGGGCAGGAAAGAAGAGTTCGCCTACACCACTGGGTCTTTGATGCTCATGGGTAAAAGATGTATGAAGGAGTTCTCAGCAGAAATCCCTAGAGGGGTAAGGGAGGGAGAAGGCTAGCTGTTGGAAGTTTGGATGTGGGATGTCCTGTTTGGATGTGGGATGTCCTGTTACAGTTGTCCGAACTCAATTTAGCAGGGTAGGTTTTTCAAGCAGTCGTCTCTCACAAGGGACCGAGGAAGGAGTGTACACACTCCTGTCTGGCTGCTTTCTCAATTTAGGTAATTTCCCCAAGAGAACCTGAGCTGAGTTGTCTTCAGCCAACACTCCTGATTGCCAGCTTGCCCAGGCTGAGACATACTGTGCAAGAAGATTCACTACACTTTCTTTTGAGTCAGCTGGATCCCATGAATTTTTAACTAAATCAATCAAGAGATCAAATCATCCTCTTTAGTATGAAGAGCAGTCTTCTTGGGTATCTCAGAAGCTTTAGCCAAGCCAAGTGAAAACCAAAGAGAAAAAGCACTGTCACTAAGTAATGAGGGTATTTTACAGAATTGGTGATAATAAATACTGTGAAGCTAGTGTTTGGATCTGAAAACAAAATCTCCGAAGCACTTATACACAATTCTGGTTTTCAAAACAAAGGCTCTCGAACACATAGACAGGCTGGCTGACAGACTGACAGCAAGAACCAGTGGTCCTCAAGACAGATGTCTTAGGTGACAGAAGCTCTTAGCTTATTTAATTTTCCACACTAGGTGCTGCATCCAAAGGACCTTCGTGTGCATCCTCGAGACCAAAGTCCACTCTTTCAAAGAAGAGGAAACACAGAACTAACTTCCAAACACACATGTATTCTGATCTGTGAAGGCTCCCACCATTTTCGATGGGAAAATGAGTGGAGAACAGGAAAGACAGAAGCTATAGAACCAATTGTGTACATGTTATTATCAAGAGAAAGGTGCCAAAATCAACACCACAATAGTCTGTCTGCAAAGTGAAGCTTCTAGGACTTGGAATGCCAGGGCTGAGGAGCTAGCTCAGAGACTGCCTGCCACTCAAGTATGAAGGAAGAGCTGATTCTGATCTCCAGAACCCACATAAAAAGCCAGGCATGTACTAGGCTTTTTCTTTTGGGTCACTAACCAGCTCCGAAATCATGACAGGAGACTTCTTATGAGGAATAAAGCCAAGCTTAGACTCGATTCTGGCTAGCTTAAATTAACCTGTGTCTCCGACTTTTGCCTCAGGGCTTTTTACTTTTCCTCCATATCTTGCTTTTACGGCTTCTCCCCCTTTCTCCTGGCTTTCTTCTCTCTTCTTATCCAGCCTCGATTTCTCCTATTTATTCTCTCTACCACCAGACCCACTTGTCCTTTCTCTGCCTAGCTGTAGGCCTTTCAGCTCTTTATTAGAACAATCTGGTGCTTTGCCAGGCAGGGTTAAACAAATGTGACACATCCTTACATCATTAAACAGATGCAGCCTAAACAAATGTAACACACCTTTACACACTTAAAATAATATTCCACAACACAGGAGTGGTGGACAGTATCACAGTTTTCAACACCAGCCTCAGAAAAGTGGATGAGGAGAAAGACTGAGACAGGTCCACGAAGCTCCTTGGTCGCCTCAGAAGTAAAAGTCTCCATTCGATGAGACAGAGGCAGGAGTGGTGGCACACACCTTTAATCCCAGCACTCTGGAGGCAGAAGCAGGTGGATCTTTCTGACTCTGAGACCAACTTGGCCTATATCAAGTTTCAGGCCAGCCAAGGCTACATAGCAAAACTCTGTGTCAAAAATAAACAAAGGAGAATAATTGAGAAAACACCTGATGTTGATCACTTCTGACCTCCACACATGCGCACGTGCGCACGCCCATGAACACATACAGACAGAGACACACAGAGAGAATATTAAAATATACAAAGAAAGTAAAATCACATGTGATTATGTCACTGGGCACAAGTTTTACTGCAGTTACATTGGAGGCAATACAATAGCACCTTGAATAAACTTACACATCACAAAGCATTTTTGTAGTGAATCTCACACATTCTACATCTTTCCCCTTGTAGAAAACAGCTTCTCTTTGCAAAAATGTCTATTTTCAATATGGTCTCCACATCTCCCTCTAAAGCATGTCTAGCTATGTAGTAGCACAAATTTGGGTTGTAAGAAAAGAAGACTCTGAGCCAAATATCAGGGAAAGGCTGAAATATCAGAGAGAGGAAGCACCACAGTCAATTCTCACCCAGCTGTCTTGCAGCTTCCTCAGCCTCGCTCCTGGTCGCTTGTACCTGTTGCTTCTGCCTCTGTTGGGTTTGTCTAGCCCTTATATACCCTATCCCATCCAGGTTAGGATCAAAGGAAGGTAGCCTTGAACTCACAGAAACAGAAGTTCTGACTCTGGAGCTATGGGATTAAGGGTGTAGGTCACCACTCCCAGCTTTCCCTGTGCTGGGATTAAAGGTGTGTGTGATTGACTCTCAGCTGTTTATCCTTGTACTCAAGGATTTCCTGAGCCTAGGATTTGACTGAGCTGTCTCTGATATCTAGGATTTATTACATACCTAACAAATATCCACATAGCTAGCCTCATCTAACCCTCTGCTCTCCACCCTGTCTATACTTGGCCTTCTTTCAGGCCCTCACACATGCTGTCTTCCTCCCCATCACAGGCTTTTGTATTTGCTTCCCTCCAGCTCACACATTCTCTTCACTGGACTCCCAAATCACCAGGCCAAACCTTCTAGGTAACAGATGGAGCTGGAGACAGATGTATGAGCATTTACCTACATATATGTGGATACATGATATGCATGCAGTGCCCAAAGAAGCCAGAAGAGAGTCTATCTCGCAACTCTACTTATCCTTCACAGTTTAAGCACATCTTCCTCAGCCCAGGGCAAACTTACTGTTGCCTAGGAGAGCATCCAAAAATCATTCATAATCATGTACCTCATGGTACAATTAAATACACATTTGTGTCACTGAACAAATAATATCTGCTTCCCAGTAGATGATACACTTTGTATCTGTTTTTGTTTTTTATTATTTTATTATTTGTATATACAAAATATATGTGTGGTGCTTGTGTGTTATATGCATTTGTGCATGTGTGAATGTGTGTGATATATGTCTATATGGTGAGGGGTTCTCTCACCCATGCACATACAAAGGCCACAGGAGGACACTTCTTATTCCCTTGAGACAGCATCTGTCCTAGAGTTTCTATTGCTGTGAAGAGATACTGTGGCCACGGTGTTAGTTTTTTGCACGTGTCACGTGGATGGAATCTCAACACCGGGAGTACCACATGAAAGTTTATTACAGCAGCAAGCAGAGACAGGGGCAGAAGGGAGCAGAGAGAGAAGAAGAGGGAGGGGACTCGTGTGAACCCTTTCTTTAAAACGGTGGGTGGGCCCATGTTTGCATCGCCACGCCACACCCAGGGGCATGATTGACACTGTTACATTACAGGTGAATGCAAGCTTTGGAAATCCTTACACACGCATCTCGTATAAAGGAAAACATTAATTGGGTCTAGCTCATAGTTCTGAGGTTTAGTCCATTATCATCATGGTAGGATATTGCAGTGTGCAGGCAGACATGGTGCTGAAGAAAGAGCTGAGCATTCTACATCTAGATCTAAAGGCAACAGGAAGTGAACTAAGACATTGGACATGGCTTGAGCAAAAGAGACCTCAAAGGCCACCTCCACAGTGAGACATGTCCTCCAGCAAGTTCACATCTACACCTACAAAGCCTCACCTCTTAATAGTGCCACTCCCTACAAGCTGCTGGGGCAATTACACTCAGATTACCACAGCATTTTTCACCCAACCTGGAGTTAGGCTGGTGACCTGCAAACTCAGTGAGCTTCCTGTCTCACACAGTGCTGGGATCCCAGGTCTGCACAGCCACATCTGGCTTTTTATGTAGATGCTGGCATTCCGAACCCAGGTCCCTACACTCTTACAGCAAGATCTCTTACATACTCAGTTGCTTCTCCAGCACCCACATGGCTTGTTTACTTACTTACTTTATTTTTAGATATATTTATCTTATTATTTTATGTGTATGAGTATTTTGCCTGAATGTGTATGCATGTGTCCAGTGACCTTGGAAGTCAGAAGTGGTCATCAGATCTCCTTGGGTTAGAGTTACAGTTTTGTGAGCTGCTATGTGTGCTGGGAATAAAACTCTGTCTGCAAGAGCCGTAGCTGTTCCTGAACAGTTAGCCTTTGGCTCCACTGCACTGATTAAGAAAAAACCAAATTTTGATTTGGTTGCTTACGGCATCCTGTCTTATAGTAAAAATTCCTCTGGGAGTTTCAAGAATGGCATCTTATAAGCATGCGCATCCAAGTCCAGCATCCATTAGGCAAATCCTGTCCTCACTGCCAAGCATATTGTCTCGCACAGGCTGACCTGAAGAAGAATTTGAATGAAGGTTGTTGGGATGGCCAAGCAGTTAATACAGAAGTCATCTTCAGACCAGACATAACTAGGCTGCTCTAGATTCAGGGATCAAACACAAACATGAGCCAGGGTGACTGCAAGTGAGAAGCAGGAGGGTTGGTGGACATCTGCATTTGTCAGTCCTTCCTGAAGGGTACGTTCAGAGTCTTTCCAGTCCTAGGTCCTTCAGCACAGGTTCTCAACCTTCCTAATGTTGCTACCCTTTAATACAGTTCTCCATGTTGTGGTGATTCCTCAACTATTAAATTATTTCATTGCTGCTTTATAACTGTAATATTGCTACTGTTATAAATTATCATTTAAATACCTGATATACAATCCCAAAGGAGTTGCAATCCATGGGTTTAGAACCATTGTTCCAGCCTGTTTCCTAAGAGCTAGAAAAGAAAAAGAAAAACCTCTGGGAAAAGAAATATAGATACTAGCAGCTGGAAGCTGGGTCTGTGTGCTGGGAAAGGGTAGGAGGAAAGCCCTGCCAACCCTACTCACATCTATTACCTCTGACATGAGATATTCAAAACTAATCCCCACTTACTGAGTTCTGATCATGTACATGACACTTCTCTGTTTATTATTCCCTTTACCAGGTTATAACAAACTTCTGAGAAAGCTATTATTCTTAGGATTATACAACAAAAATGTGAGGGTGGTAACTTCTCACAGGTCACGTACTAGTAATACAGAACAAGACCCATCTGTTTCCCAAGCATCCCTTCTGGACCTTAACTCCAGTACCAGAAGAGCTCTCTCTTCCTCTCAATAAATACACAGACCACACGTCCCACACACAGTGACGCTCATGGAAGACCAGCATCTCTGTTCTTTCTGGCTCCTGGGCACTGCACTCCTTGCCTTTTCTTTTTCTTTGGAGTTGGCATTGAAAGCTGTGCCAATTATTCAACAGTCAGTTGGCCAAATACAGGACAACTTTGTGCTTCATAGCAGAGCTCTGAGTGCTTTTGACCGAACTTCCAAATGAACAGTGCATGTGGCCAAGGCTCAGTGAGAACGGAGGTTTAATGAATCTCCTCAGAGTCTGACTAAGGCAGACCTGAACCTCCAGGCCTGAATACAGTTAGAAGAGGGTTGCCCCAATGTTTTTGGCCACAAAGTATCTGCTATCTGAAGACTAGCAGGAATTTTCTGAAACAGCTGAGTATTGCATAATGAAGCTCAGCTTAAGAGTTTGCTACATATTTCCTCTGACCAGTGAGAGCATTGTGTCAGACTCTCAGATTATTTTCACAGAAAAATCACCTACTTTAAATAATTTCCGTGTACCAGATTGATAATAAAGTACTTTATTTTATGGAGCTACTTACTATACTGGTGAAATTCAGACCAATCAAGTGCCCATCCTGAAACCAAAGATGGTCCCAGTAATCTATAAATCTGTCACAGGTTTCTCTTTACTTTTGTGTTTGGTTGGTTGGTTTGTTGTTATTGTTGTTTTTTTTTTTTAATGGGGTGAGGTGTGAAGGTTAAAGGAGTGAGGAAGAGTTAGTTAGTTCTCTCCTTCCAGATTACAGTCCATAATCAGAGGGAAACCAAGGCAGTGGAGCTAGTCATATCACATCCACAGTGGAGACCAGAAAGCAATGGAGGCATGCATACTCACTGGCTTATTTGCTTTGTTCAGCTCAATTTCTCCACAGTTCAGGGCCCTGTACAGGGAAGGGTGCTGCCCACTGTGGACTGGGGCTTCTCTCACCAATTAAAGACCCTGGATACATACTCACAGGTTAATCCAATATAGACTCTCACTCATGAAGGCTTCCTTCCCAGGTAATTCTAGGTTGTGTCAAATTGTCAATTAAAGTTACCCTCACACTGTGTGTCTAATTCAATAGCCCACTTTCTCAGGTTGAGAACTAGATGTGGATGCAAAAAACATTCCAGCCTGTGATATGTAAGCAGAAATCTACTAGGGCTACTGTTTCATCCTGGATCACTGATCAGCAGGTTTAGGACATAAATAAAAATCCTTTACTCTGATCACTGCTGTCATGGTCTACCAATGTGTTCAAAATCTTGTATCTTGCAGGCCAACAAAAGAAAATGTTCAAGAGTCTAATGATGAATGTTCCGCAATTTACAATGAAGTAGGCATTGATGAATGAAGCTCAGGGCAGAGACTAGAGAACAAACACATTTCTGTTGTTTTAAGGCATCTATTATGTGGCACTTTGTCATGTTAGCCCTGGAAAAAAGAACACATAGAAATATGGAGATCGGGCTGGAAAGATGGCTCAGTGGTCAAGAGCACTGACTGTTTTTCCAGAGGACCTGGGTTCAATTCCCAGCATCCACATGGCGGCTAACAACTGTCTGTAATTCCAAGATCTGGCACCCTTACACAGTTATACATGCAGACAAAAATGCCTATTCACATAAAATAAATAAATAAATAAATATTTTTTTAAAAAAAGAAATATGGAGATCAAGTGAAGAATTGCCTCCTTCAGCTTGGCTTCTGGAGACATTGTCTGTGGGACATTTTCTTGATTGTTAATCAATGTAGGAGGGCCCAGTCTACTGTGGGTATTAACATCATTAGACAAGTGGGCATGGGTAATATAAGAAATCAGGCTGAGCATTAGCCAGTGAGAGGCCAGTAAGCAGCATTTCTCTATGGCTTCTGTGCAAGATTCTTGCTAAGGTTCCTCCTGTCTGAACATTTCTCAGTGATGGACTATGACCTGCAAGTGTAAGCAGAAATAAACCCTTTCTTTCCCATGTCACTTTTTTCCAAAATATTCTATCTAGGCAGAAAGTAGCTGACACAGTTTACAAGCACTGTACCAACTGAGCTACATACCCAGTACCACAAGTTATTTCTATATATCTGTCAAAACAAAAAACAAAAAAATTAGAGATTCTTTGAACATTATTTTAGTGAACATAACTCTGTGATGTTGAAAATTGGTTTAGGCTGGGTTCTGGTAGTGCACACCTTTAGTTCCAGCACTCAGGAGGTGGAGACAAGTAGATCTCTGTGAATTCAAGGACAGCCTGGTCTACAGAGTGAGTTCCAGGACAGCCAGAGCTGATACCAGAGAAATCCTGTCTAGATAAATAAATAGGAAATTGGTTTATAATTTTTTAAATTTAGATTTACTTATGTTACTTTAAATTATGTGTATATGTGTTTATGTTTTCTTACAGGTTTGTGCTCAGGCCAAAGGTATCAGATCCCCCATAGCCGGAGTTACAGGTGGCTGTGAGCTGACTGATGGTGGCTTCTACAGACCAAATCTGGGTTCCCTGGAAGAGCAGTATGTACTTTCAAGCACTGAGCTATTTCTCTAGCATGGCTTAAAACTTTTTGTTCATCATGCAAAGTTTTAAATCATGGGAACCTAAAGAGAGTGCTATTTAAAATATTGGAAAGATCATTACCAAGGTAATGTGAGAAGTCTTTCTGTACACTGTGAGTATACTTTGTTGCCATTTCTTAATATAAAAAGGCTGTTTTGGCCTATGGCAAGGCAACTTGGAAGCAGGAGGGAAATTCAAACATAGATAAAGGGGAAGAAAGGTGGAGTCAAAGGATGCTGTAGGCTGCAGGCAAGAAGGCAAGATGAAATGGAACTCATGTGAGGCCCCAGAGCCATGTGGCAAAATACAGATTAATAAAAACGGATTGAGTTGAGATCTAAGAGCTCGGTGGTGATGACTCTGAACCATGAGCCAAATAGTTTGTAATTAATATGAGACTTTGTGTGATTATTTGGAACCAAGCAATTGTGGGCAGGTCCTGACCTCAGGGCTGTGCCAAGCCAGAAACTTCTGGCTATTCCAAAGTCATGCTCAAGACTATGTGCAGGCATTGTAAGCATCAAAGTTGACATTTCTTTAAAAAAATGAAAGAACTTAAAATGATTTTTTTAAAAAGGATTTTATTTATTTATTATGTATACAGTATACAGAGAAAGCTACCAGATGTCATCATAGATGGCTGTGAGCCACCATGTGGTTGCTGGGAACTGAACTCAGGACCTCTAGAAGAACAGTCAGTGCTCTTAACCTCTGAGCCATCTCTCCAGCCCCAATTTTCTTTGGAAGCTTTATAGTAAAGTTTCACTTTTAGTAATATTTCAAATGCCTTTTCTAATGTGTGTATATATATATATATACATATATATATATATATTATGTAGGTCTGGTTGTTCTAAAACTCCATATGTAGATCAGGCTGGCCTTGAACCTCCAAACATCTCCATGCTTCTGCCTCCCAAGTGCTGGGATTAAAGGCAAGGACCACTACATCCAGATCTGTTTTAATGTTTAAAAAAGTAATTTCACAATATTAAAAATGTTAGTTTTATACTCACTTCTGCAAACATAGGTGCCTTCAAATATGCTCAAGTCTACTACCACAGTGTGCTGTAACAGTATTATCATTCATTCCATGAGTACTATAACTTAAAAAGTTAGGAAATTATTCAGCGGTTAAGAACATGGGCTACTCTTGCTGAGAACCTTGGTTCAATTCCCACCACCCCGATGGTGGCACATGACATCTCCAGTTCCAAGTGAGTCATTACTCTCTTCTGGCCTCTGTAGGCACCAGACATAGACATTTCGGGAAAACGGTCATACTCCTAAAATAAAAAAGTTTTTTAAAAATGTCTTAGTTGCTTTTCTAGTGTCATGATAAGACACCATGACCAAGGCAAGTTACAAAAGAAGGCGTGGATTTACAGTTTCAGAGGGTTACAATCCATGATGGCAGAGCAAGGGCATGGTAGTGGGGACAGCTGAGAGCTCACATCTTGATTTGAAAGTAAAAGGCAGGGGGCTGGAGAGATGGCTCAGCGGTTAAGAGCACCGTCTGCTCTTCCCTAACCCTATGCCGGGTTCGATTCCCAGCACCCACATGGCAGCTAACAACTGTCTGTAGTTCCAGTTCCAGGCAAACACCAAGGCAAATAAATAAATAATAAATAAAGTTTTTTTTTTAAAAAAAAAAAAAAAAGAAAGTAAAAGGCAGAGAGAGAGAGAGAGAGAGAGAGAGTCAGTCCTTGGGAATAGCATGCAGCTTTTGACACCTGAAGTCTGATCTTAGTGACACACCTCTTCCAACAAGGCCACACCTCCTAATCCTTCTCCAAGAGTTCCATCAACTGGGGACCAAGTATTCAAATGCCTACAGACACCAACCTCGCTCAAACCACCAGGGAGGCGGGAAAACCATAGTTCTTTTAAAAAGCTACACCGCTCTAGGAACATTCAAGAGAAAATATCAAGATATGAGAATGAGCAGGTAGATTTATGGGGGTTGGGCAAGTGAGTTCTCCAGCTCAGTGGTCACTGGTGACTGAGTATTGCCAAAGCAATCTCTCTGTCATATTTTTCATAGCTAAATGAATTCATCAGTGTGAAAAAAAAAAGAGATTAAGGACATGGCTTTATGAATTTTTTTTTTTTTTTTTTTTGCTTTTACTATGGCTCATATTTATAATGCCAAGCACTGTGGCCAATAAATAGCATCACCTGGCTCATACAAGACCAACTGATATGTCATAACATGACTTCACTGACAGGTGACTGCTGCAACACACACTTCCTGGCTCTCCGCTGTGAATATATAAGCATTCTTGCAGTTGCTTTGAGTGGTTGTGGTTGCAGTCCTCTGGAATGCATTAGCTTTCTGGTTTCTACCAAGGGCTGATACAGGGAAGGCATGATGGTTCCACAGAGCGTGAGATGGCTATGTAATACATTTCTGGCCTGGACTTTCCAGCCTAGCCCAGAGGTTCAGACCCACTCTCAGCCCTGCTGTCCCAAATTATCACACAAAGGCTTGTATTAATTTCTTACTGGTTGACCTATGGCTCAGGCATATTGCTAGCTAGCTCTTTTATCTCACCTCAATATATTTCCATTAATCTGTTCAGCCATGTGGCTTGGTACCTTTTCTCAGAGGAGCATGGTTGTCTTCTTTCTTCTTTGCTTGCATCTCTGCTGGTGTCTCTTCTCTGTTCTTCCCGTTTCCAGAAGTCTTGTAGCCCCACCCACACTTTCTGTGTGCCTTCTGCCAATCAGCATTTTTATTAAACCAGCAGGCAGGACAACTATTTACAATGTAACAGAACATAATCCCACTGCATAGCTAGAGTCCACAGATAGGGTCTGGGGCTCTGGGACAGGAAACCCCTGACTTTCCCTCCTGGCCCTGTGGAATGCCCTTTCTTTGCCCCTTGATTTGGTCAGCAGTCCCCATCCCTTAGCTTGTCTTCCACTCCTTGACAGTACAGGAGACAGGGCTTGGGTACATTTTCCCCCTGCTTCTGTAGCACCATCTGTCCCGGCTCCTACACTCTTCTTTTTTTTTTTTTTTTTTTTTTAGTGTCTCAAAAATCAGTAAAACTTTATTCGCTTCCATTCTTTCGCCATTAACAGAAAAACGGAGAAAGCAAAAATGTTTTGTGTTTACAAAGATAAATGGCCTCTTTACCCAGAGATCAAATACTCAAATGACAACGGGGAAGATGAAAGCGCCCTCCCCCACAACCCCTGAGCTGACTCTTG
>PVIH01003702.1:0-38076 GCA_004025045.1 Sigmodon hispidus
TTTATTTATTTATTTATTTATTTATTTATTTATTTATTTATTTATTTATTTATTATGTATACAGTATTCAGAAGAGGGTGCCAGATGTCATTATAGATGGTTATGAGTGGTGGCTGGGAATTGAACTCAGGACCTCTGGAAGAACTGTCAATGCTCTTTACCTCTGAGCCCGATCCTTTGACTTCTACAACAGAAAGGTATTTCAGGACAGGTGACAATGAAACACGGTTATCCAAGTCACTGATTAACGTCAAGACTGGAGACTTCCTCTGCCTATTAGGAGAGGAATGCCCAAGTGGCTCAGAAACTATACATGTAATTAGAGTGTTGCTAAAGCTATTGATTCTCTGAGCTTAGATATGAGGGAAAGGATGTGCTGATATATATATATATATATATATATATATATATATATATATATATATATATATCTTCAAAGAATTTGCTCTTGGGAAAACAAAAACTTTTAAGGCACACTACATGGGTTTGCAGATGGAGAAGAAAATGTAATAGAAATAAACACATTGACAAGGTGTGAGAAGATTCTTAGTGGGCAAAAATACTGAGTTCAACCTTATAACTCACCTTTAAGGGAGGGGGCACTAAAAAGCCAGGAGTGATAGGTTAGTTTTTAATCTAGTTTTTAATGAAGAGACAGGCAGGTGGACTCCTGGGGCTTGCTGGCCAGTGCACACATGCACACACAACACTGTTCAAAAGGATACTTGCTTCTGCATAGGTCACAAGGACACTGGATCTAAGACATCATCCATTAGGCATTTCAACAAACTTAGGGGCTGGAGAGATGGCTTAGTGGTTAAGTGCATTGGCTGCTCTCCCAAAGACCTGACTTCAAATCCATGTCAGGCTCACAACCACCAGGAACTTCAGGTCCAGGGGAGCTGACACCATCTTCTGGCCTCTAAGGCACCTAGACTCATCATGTACACACACACACACACACACACACACACACACACACACACTTTAAAAAGATAAATGAAATTTTAAAATCAATTCTCTTTTGTGATTTCTCTTTTGTGATGTTTCTTTTTTTTTTTTAACTTTATTTATTTATTTGCCTTGGTGTTTGCCTGGAACTGGAACTACAGACAGTTGTCAGCTGCCATGTGGGTGCTGGGAATCAAACCCGGGTCCTCTGGAAGAGCAGACGGTGCTCTTAACCGCTGAGCCATCTCTCCAGCCCCCATTTGTTTCTTTGTAAGGAGAGCTCAGGTCATTCTCAGGTGGCCTGGTTTGTTATGTCTAAATACCTGAGTGTCAGCTGAAGTCAGACCGGGACAGTAAAGAGGCTCTTATCCCTTTCCATGCCCCCTCTCTGTCATAATTAGCTATCCCACCTCAAGCTTTTCAAGTAATTACTGGGTCTTACAGTTTTGCATTGACATGTATTAATTATAGAACGAATGTGCCACTGTCACATTGTACACTTTGATCATGGTCACTCTGCCTTTATTCCTTTGCCACCTAGCACTCCTGTCCATCCCTTTCATCTTCTGTTTAGCCCCCTTTTACTTACATGCTGTTAATTAGAGCTTTTCATGGGGAGGGGTACGTACAGGAGCTGAGGGACTTAATGTAAGAGAAAAAAAGGTGGGGTCTTGTGAACATCTCCCACCTTTTCTGTTTTAATCAAATTTTGAGAGACTGTTTAATGGCCCAGTGTCTACCTGAGTGGTATTCAGGTATTATTCAAGCCTTGTACTTTCTTTTGGCCCTCTGCCTCCCTATTCTATTCACAATTGACACTGGGGTATTAGAAACACAACCTTGGCCAGGTGATTGCACACACCTTTAATTTCAGCACTTGGGAGGCAGAGGCAGGCAGATCTCTGTGAGTTCAAGGCCAGCCTGGGCTACAGAGCTAGTTCTGGGACAGCCAGGACTACACAAAGAAATCCTGTCTTGAAAAACCAAAACCAACCAAGCAAACTAACTACCTTTTTTTGAATCATTGTCCCTTTTCTCCTTTTGTGGTGTTGGTTCTTTTTAGCTTGCACTGTTGTTAGCACTGCAAAAAAAGAAGTACAATTGTAATATATATGTCATAAATGGTTCATAATGTGTGGATTAATTATAATTCCAGAGTGGGCAAAATCAGGAGGCCCTGTATCAAGTAAACCAAAAACTCTGTGGAAGCTGAGGCAGCTGAGTTCCAAACCAGTATGCACCAGATGCCCAATTAAAAAAAAAAAAAAAAAGCCAAAAACACTGGAGAGATGGTTCAGCCATTATACACTTGCCTGAAATCATGAGAACTTGAGTTTGAAAGCTGGGTCCATGCTGCTCACCTATAATTCTGTGCAAGCATGAGAACCTGAGCTTGGATCCCCAACAGTCATCAAATAAAATGAGTCATAATTATGTGTATCTGTGACCCTAGTGCAGGGTGATTGGGAGAGGAAGCTCCATAGCACTTGCTGTCTAGACATGAAGTATCAGGTTCAGTGACAGACCCTGCCTCAATGGATAAGGTGGAGAGGGATCATGGAAGACACCTAGTATTTACCTCTGGCCTTCACATGCACATGTATGCACTTTCATGCACACACACACACACACACACACACACACACACACACACACCCTGGAAGATGATTTAGGAACATCTCACAATGAACTCAGGCCTCCACATGCACCTACAGGAATGTGTACATACACATATAACTCAGCTTCCACAAAGTTTTTGGTTTACTTGATACAGGACCTCATGCTTTTGCCCACTTCTGAATTAGTCACAATTAATTCTCACATTATGAATCATCTAAGACATATATATATATATATATGTGTGTGTGTGTGTGTGTGTGACATACACAAAACAAATACTTAAAAACTATACAGGGTGGTGGCACATAATTTTACAACCTATTACTTAGCAGCGTGGGCTACCTAGTGAAACTGTTTCAAAAACCACCACACCAATAGAAAATAAACAAAAGAGCTGCACAGAGGGATTGGGTCGCGTAGTTTGTAGGCAGGATGGAGGGCAAAGAGTAATGAAAGAGATGTCTTCATGGGGGGGCATTGGGGATCAGGAAGAACCCTGGCACCAGGGAAACTCCAGGGAACCTGCAAGGATGACTCTAGCTGAGAGTCCTAGCAATAGGAGAGGGTGCCTGGTCTTCTGTACTCAGATTGGTGACTACCCTAATCGTCATCAGAGACCCTTCATCCAGTAACAGATGGAAGCAGATGCAGAGATCCATAGCCAAGCACGGGGCTGAGTCCTGTTGAAGGGAGGGAGGAGAGATTGTATGAGCCAGAGGGGTCAAGGTCATGACAGGGAAACCCACGAAGACAGAAGACCCGAGCTAGTGGGAGCTCACAGACTGTAGCCTGACAGCTAGGAAGCCTGCATGGGACCTACCTAGGCCTTCTGCATGTGAGTGACAGTTGTGTAGGTTGGTCTGTTTGTGAAGCTCCTAACAGTGGGATCAGGACCTGTCTCTGGTGCTTGAGCTGGCTTTGGGGAATCTGTTCTCCATGCTGGTTTACCCAGCTTTGATGCAGGGGGAGGACCTTGGTCCTGTCTCAACTTGAGGTGCTCTACTTTGTTGATTCCTATGGGAGGCCTGCCCCTTTCTGAATGAAGATAGAGGAAAAGGTTGGGGGATAGAAGGGAGATGGGGGTAAGTAATGGAAGCAGAAGAGGGAGGAGAAACTTTGGTCAGTATGTAAAATAAATTAAAATTTTTAATAAAAATAAATTAATTAAAAAAATAAAAAGGCTTAACTGGGCAGTGGTGGCACACATCTTCAATCCCAGCACTCAGGAGGCAGATTCAGGTGGATCTCTGAGTTTGAGGCCAGCGTGATCTACAGAGCAAGTTTCAGGACAGCCTCAACTACACAGAGAAACAAAAAAATAGATCAAGTAAGTAAGTAAATAAATAAAGAGGCTTGAAGGCAGAGGGCACATTTAGCATGTGCAAAGCCCTTTACACTCTCAGCAACATGAACACTACATTAAAAAAGAATAACTACCACTATGTAAAGCATTAGGGATGACTACAAACAGGCACAGAAAGCCAAATGCTCATTTTGAGTGCATGGGTTTCATTTCTACACTGCAGAATTCCTGACTTTACAAACAGTAAACAAATATATACTATAATTTAGTATGAGAGTGTTGTTTTTTCTCTAATGTCCCAAAGGGAAAGTCTTAAGAAATTTATTCTTCACATCAAGGTGCTGGCAATATGTCGCAGAGAGGCCCTGAAGCAAATTTCTCATCTCTCCTGGTTCCCAGTTGTGGTCCCAGTGGTGTTCTTTGGCTAGCAGTTGCTAAATTGCCCCCATCACTGCCTGTTACAGGCCATCTTCCAAAAGCTTTCTGTCATGTTCTCTTCTCAAAAGGACACCCTAAATCAAAGTGGCCATTATCTGATTACTATTTCCTTCACAAAATCTGAAATATGTCACTTCATATATCTATATACACAATGTGTTTTCTCACAAACACCCAACTCAGCGGGTTCTGCTTGCAGCCTTGGAACAGTGACTGCTCCTGTGGATGAGCACTAGCTGAAGTAGCTGGCCTATGTGTTCTATGCTATGTAATACAAAAAAGTCAGTACAGCTCCAGGTGTACAGGGTAATGAAAGTATAAGAGCCCAGTTTTTTCTCCATAATGAGAGAAGCTTTTTGTTAAATGTTTCCAAAACACACTGCCAAAACCGACACTGAATCTTATGGTCAAGAGCTAATTAATAATTTCCAAAATGAACTTAAGAGGCAAGGTTAGTTAGGTGTTGGTGGGACATGTCTTTAATCCCAGCACTCAGGAGACAGAGACAGGCATATCTCTGTGAGTTTAAGGTCAGCATGGTCTACAAACTGGGTTCTGGGACAGCCTACATAGAGAAGGGGGTTTCTTGTGGGGCAAAGATGGGGGAGTGGGAAGAGATGAGGTTTGTCTTTTTAGTCCTTTTAGAAGTTTTAGGGGTACAGGAGGAAGAAAAGAAAACACAATGATTGGCATAGGGTGGAGGTTGCTCTCTATAGGCTTCAACACGTAAGGCTCCTAAAGTGCTATAATCTGTTTATGCAGACATCAATATCAGTGAATAAACAATGAACTGAAAATGAAAACCTGACATTTAAGATGCTATTATAACTATAAATATAGAAAATTCCAAATTCTTGTATACCACTGAGTCCTGAGTTTGAAGCCAGCCTGGGTAACAAAGGCTCAACAAAAACATACAACCACCAACATAATAAGCATTTCTTCCAAAGTACATATTTCTTCTAAAGTGTTTTTGAAGATTTATAACTATGGGTTCTTATATAGCTAGAGTGAGATAAATTATATATAAAACTCAAGTGAAAAATTACTGTCATGTATGGAGGCTGACATCGTGGGTAGTCAAAGAATATGTTTAATAAAAAATAATTAAACTTCCATTTGCTCTATAGAACATCATAGAAAGTAATTTAATAAATTACAAATGACTTTTTAAGACGTTTGCTCAACTACAGAAAGCAAATTTAGACTACACAAAACACAACTGGTAAATATTGCAAATGTCCAAAATAAAAATTGGACTAAGACTTGAATCATGAAACCTGAAACAAGGGCTAAAATACAAGGCAACACCAGCTATAACTCTTTCAGTAACTACCGACACACACTGGGATATCCTTCCAACTGCAACTTCAGTATTAATGTAATTCCATCAGCTCCTTTCTTACAACCCTTAACTTTACATTTCTATATCCGCATGTTTTTCCTAGCTGATACCTCAACAACTTTCCCCCAATCAATCTACAAAGAAATGTCTTGAAACCCAAGAGAATGTTTAAAGTTAATATTAACCTTAATGCTTTGAAAACTGTAACTGCCTTATTACATATAGAAAGAGAATCACTAGGATGTTATCCAAATTTATTAGACCATAATTAGGAAAATATTTTATTTTATAGTTTTTGCTATAAATTAAATTTTCATGACAAGATCTAAGTTTTTTAACCTCATTTTTTCCCTTTTCATTGGGAAAGACAGGATTAAAGATCATATGGGTAGACCTAGAGGAAGGAGGGGATATGGGTGGTGCTGAAGCACTCCACTGGCAAACCAAGATAACTGTCTGAAAAGCTTTGGCTGACTCAGAGATGTGTTCTAGTTAAACAAAAGTGCAATACTGCAAAGGGAACACACTAAATATGGAGTTTATCATTTTCATAATGAAGAATTACTACCCACTGCTCCTGGATGGGCATTACAGTGACTATTGCTAAGACATTGCATAAAGAACTATTGATTCAAAGTACTATTTTGAGAAAATACAAAAATTAATAATATAATCCCAATGGAACTTATATAATTTGGTAATACATATAACATTGTCTAATAATGGATTACATTTTTACATACAAAACCATAATTTACTGGTAAAGGTCTTGGGAAGCCCAGTACAATCACCTATTTCATGACAAACAACAGCTCTATTAAAACATACTGGAAGCAGATTTTCCCATAGGAGAGAACTGGGGTATTCCTTCAAAATTTACCACCTTGCAAACTTTACCATGATTTATTTAGACACCAGGAAAATGCTAACATTTATCTCTCCTTAGAATGTCTAAGTCTGTTCTAATTGTTTCTGATGTGTATAAAGGTAAACCTTGGACCTTTACCGTGTCAGAATGCTAGCAGCTTTAGCAGGAGAAACGATATCACAAATCAAATGTCAGACAAATTGTACATAATAAGGATTGTAAGAAACAGAACAGAAGCATTGGACTTCATAGGTATAGTTTGTACATTTTTTTTGAGATTAGTCAAAGTGCATTTTCAAAGTGGGCAACTCAGCATTTATTATAAACTGATAGCCCAACACTGACTCTGGGTAACATGCTGTCTTCTTACTCCTAGAAACTCAATTAATTCAAACTACCTGCATATTACTTGACTACTATTACCTGTTATTTTGGAATATTTCCAGGACATAAGACACAAACAGAAACCTATACAAATAAAGCAAACAAACACTTTCTTGTACATGAAGGGCGCTGTGTTGAAAGTTCTCAGTGGTGTTTCATGAGTTTGCCTTTCTGAACCCTGGAAACAAGACATTATTCATCTGAGACATAATTATTTGTAATAGGAGGCCAAACTTCAAACAGTTTTAATGTATGTGTACAGGGTGCCAAAGCCATATGACACAAGATTATTTTATGACTTAATTTTTACTGATTTCTGAGTTAAGCACAGTAAAATGCAAGTCATGTTCCTTGCCAGATTGACATGATATATAGGATGTGTTTAAAAACCCCTGAAAACAAGTACAGAATTCGAAACGAATGTAAACTTCCTAAACTAACTCAGCTGAGGTAACAGGTAGCCAGATAAATTGGCTGATTGGGAAACTTATTTCTTCTTTAAAACCTACTTGTACCTGAATTGGAAACATCAGCAGTGCATCACAACACTAGAGCATTTTTATGTAATTAAAGCAATGGATGGTGATGTAGATTCTACAGCTTTCATGACATTCATTAGCTGCCCAAATTATTGCTGAGTTTTGATCTGTAAATTATAGGTGTCAAGGAGGCTGTAAAACTATATTCAAATTAAATCAGTAATATGCATAAAGTATTCTGTGTTCACTGCAAATATATTAAATATACAACTCTTATTGAGCATCATTTTCATAAAATTAACCCCCAACAAAATTATAATGCCTTTTGTTGTAACTTTATACGTGTATGTATCTGATAGTACATCCGAGTTCAGAAACTTAGGGATCTTAAGAAATAGGACATGCAAAACGTCTCTGAAAGCAGTTTGCACTTCTAAACAAACAATTGAAATGTTCTGTCAGTAAGTTATTGATGCACTCAATACTGGGATATTTACAGTTAGTAATTAAAGAAAAGGTAAAATCAGTTTAAGATGAAGTGCAGAGTCCCCAATCAATCTTCATTGCTTGAGTCTGAATCCTCAGATGATGATGATGTGCTATCAGACCCGGAAGAAGCCTTCTCTGAACCCTCATCTGTGCTGTTCTCATTGAGAGGACTAGGCTCAGTTCCCCCTTTCTCTTCCTGATCTCTAACTCTGGAATCTTCTTCCTTTATTTCTACTGACTTAGATGAACCTAAGTCACTATTTTTGTTTTTCTGTAAATCAAAAGTATTGGACTGAGACAAGGTTGGAATATGAAGATTAAGGCCTGGAGTGAGCAGCATCCCTGGGTAAAGTATGTTAGACAGCAATAGTGGGTTAAGAGCTATGGGCTTGGCAGCTGCAGCTGAACTCAATGCAGCTGTGGAGGAAGTGGAAGGAGAACCTGACACACAGCTTTCTCCCCCATTCTCTGAACTTTGGCTCTCTGTCCTTTCTTTTTTTCCTTCTAGCTCCTTAGAGTCATTTCCTTTTATTTCTTCGGCCCCAGATTCTGCAGTCTTTGAAAGGAGTCCTCCCATGCCTAGCAGATTTGGTAATCCAGCCATTCCTGACAGTAGCATGGGGAACATAGCAGCCATATTCTTAGTTTCTCCTCCAGAAGAAAGACCAGCAGGCATGCCCATTAACCCTGCAGTCACTTGCAGTGACTGCAGGTTCTGTAGATTTTGTTGTAAGGCCTGAAGAGCTGTGAGATCCACACCTGGAAGTAATCCGTTGGTCAACAGAGGACTGCCTGGCACATTGCCAGCAGGAGTGGTAGCTGCTATTGTAGCCTTGGCAATTCCACTTTTAGGCCTCCTCCCCCGCCTGCTTACTTCCTCTCTTACAACAGGACCAGTGAGAATGCGTTCATACATACTTTCTGGAAGAAACCCCTAGAGAAAACACATATTCATTAGTAGCAGCTACATGAAAATTAGCTTATCAAATAGCCTACTAAGAGGTAGCAATTCATAAACTTAATCTGTATTGATATGAAATAACTTTGAAAGGCACAACTTAAAGTTGTGACTTCAAAGAGATTATCTACCCATTCCCATTTTTTTAAATCATAAGAAAATGGAAAGAGGCATTTAGTTTTTTTTAATAGTGTAAAGTTTAAATTTGTAGAACAGAAAACTTAAAAAAACAAATGTTATCAGGAGTATTTTCATAAACCTTCCTTGGTGTACATCACCACTTGTTCTCAGATCCTTCTGATGTGGAAAAGCAGTACCATAATGAACCCAGGCAGTTGCATATATCTGTAATTCCAATATTCAGGCAGGATTGTAGTTCAAAACCAGTCTAGACTAACTACAGAAATCCTGTCCATGATGAATATTATTATATAAATTTCTTTGCATATTTATTTGATTATTCTTTGTGGCACTGTCCAAATAATGTTTACAATTAAAAAAAAAATGTGTGTGTGTGTGGGGGGAGATTTTTGTTCTGCATTCTACCCTATCATGAATTACACATTCTGAAAAATAAAAACTGTGAACTGAAAGCTACTGTCACATGTTCATGAAATTCTTATTTTGAAAAGAAAGTTTAATCTGAGATATTATTAAGTGGCTCTAATCTCTAAAATGATATATTTGTAAGATACTCACAGACTGCTTAACAACATCTCCCCATTCTGGAGCTACTCCATATTCTGGATTTTCTTTCAGGAATCTACACAAATCTTTCAAAGGGGGAGCAAATGCACCTCCAACCTGTAAAGAAACAAGGAGATAGTTAGACAGTTAACACTACTAAGTATAGAGTTATTTATTTGATTTGTGATATAGAATTTCTTTAAAATATGTATTCTGAACAACCTTCAACAATGTGTATAATTACATAGGAAAGGATCACTCCACTCTACACAGACTACTGAAATACTACATAAAAACATTAGCTCCTGTCCTCTGGCTATCTTATCTGTCAACTTGGCAGACTCAGCCTAGACGTACAGACTTAACAGCTGCCTAGATCAGACTGGCTTAAGGGCATGTCCACTGAAGAACTGTCCTGATTAATGTAGGAGGGTGCAGCCCACTGTAGGTGTCACCATTTCCTAGGCAGGTGATCAGGAACTATATAAAGAAGCTAGCTGAGCATGAGCCTCCACGTAATTTAGCAAGCAAGGACTGAAGCATCAGGAAGCATTCCTCCATGATTTCTGCTGTAGTTCCTTGGGTGTGAGTTCCTTGACCAGAGATAACTCTGTGGAATAGCAAGCATTCCTGCCTTGAGTTCCTTCTCTTGATAAACCTATAACTAGAAATCAAACCTTTCCTTCCTTCAGTTGCTTTTGGTCACAGTATCTGTTACAGCAACAGGAATGAACTGAAATAGAAATGTTGTAAATCTTAAATGTTTTAAGAGGAATAACTAGAATAAAGTTATAAAGGAATAAAGAACTACTATTCATGATGCACTGAAAAGGCAGTCAGATTTGGTCAGATCTGTGGAATGGCTTGCTTATTTTGTTTACTAGTTTTATCAATAATGTGTGATTTGATATTAGACCACATAAAATTAGCATGTATATCTTCCCCACAAATGTGTTAGGTTCAGCCCACTGTGTAGTCTGATAAGGCAACTGGTTTCTTTAAATGTGGAATCAGAGTGAAAGGGTAATGAGAGACATAACATACTTTTCTTGCATTTCTTCTGTTAATCAGCTGCACACGCTCCTCTCCAGTGAGACTATTGACATCCAGTTTGTTTGGGTTTCGGCATCGATGTCTTTTCTGTTTGGGTCTTCCTTCATGAAGTTGCACTCTCTAAAACACACCAAGAAACACCTTGAAGCTTGTGGCTCTGTTCAATAATATTCAGAATGGTACATGTTTACTCATCTAGGAGCTTAGCCCTGCATGAGACAAAAGCTCTTACTTTCCAGTTAGTCAGCTGAAAATATTAAACTTTAAATCTTTTAATTGTTTTATTTTTTTTCAAATTTTATATTTCAAAATATTTAAGACCACCATGATAACCACTATTATGGTTCTATATGAACGTATGACTCTTGCAGTAAGCCTCTGCCAGCTTTTTCTGAAAGGCCACAGAAAACCTACAGAGTGATACCTGACACTTGGAAGGGTCACTGGTGTTTCAGAGAGGTCCTTTGAAACAGCTCATTATTTTCTATCACCTACATTTCAAATGATAAGTTTCTCATCTATTAAACTCCAGGAGAAACTCCTCAGGCTTCCTCTGTGCTATGACCTTTTGTTTATTCACCTATTTGTTTTTGAGGCAAGTCTTATGCAGCCCAGGGCTGGCCCTGATCTCATTCTGAACCAAAGGTGTGCTTGAACTAATGAACCTCTTGCTTCTGACCCCTACATCCTGAGATTACAGGTATATGCCACCAAGTCCTGCTATAATTCATAATTGTACTCGGACTTTCATTTATCTTATTTTCTCTTATTTTTTTCTTCTCATGTAATCCTCACAATAATAAAGGTATTATTTTTATAGTGAAAATCAAGACATGAAGGTTATTTTCCTCAATGTCATTCAGCTATGCAGTAAAAAAGATAGATTAAAAAAATTGGCTGAGTATGGTGGTGCAAACCTTTAATCCCGGCCCTAGGGAGGCAGAGGCAGGTAGGTGGAGGTAGATCTCTATGAGTTTGAGGCCAGCCTGGTTTATGGAGTGAGCTCCAGGACAGCCAGGGCTATACAGAAAGACTCTATCTCAAGAAAGAAAGAAAAAAAAAGGAATACTAAATAAATAAAATAAAAATAAAGACCAAAAACTCCAAACTCTCATAACTGGCAATAAAAATGAAAGTGCATCAAGTTTGTCTGTTCAGTTGTGGACAAGGAAGGCTTTGACATTTGGAGCCTTTTCCAATCAGTCATAAAATTCCAAGAAAATAATTGCTCAAACTCTTTGGTTGGTCTTAATAGTCTTATCTCAGCCTCAGTTTATGAAACTCACCTCTTCTTTTTCACAGTTACTTCTCTCTTTTTTTTAAATTAAATAAAATTTTATTTTTCTTTGCAGAAATAATATATTACATATAATCTTTATAACCAATACACCAGGAAGTTTCTAGAATTGATGAACAATCTAACCAAAGTGGGAAGATAAAAAAGTTACTAACAAAATTTTAAATCTTTTTATATGCCGATATCAAACACACTAAAAATTAATTATGGAAAGCTTCCTATCCAACAGTTACTTCTCTTGTTCCCTGCCATACCCTGAACCCTCAAGATTAGTCACTGTTTTGTCAATATGCTCTATATGCATACCATCTTTTAATACTCTCCATAATTGCTCTACAATGGCTGGAATGCCTTCCTCTTCTGCTAAAGGAGTCAATGCTCATTTAGACTTTTCTCATTTACTATTTAATTTTCTCTATATATAATTTTATCCTTCCTAGGCAGTTACTTGTTCTAATCTTTCTGTTCATGACACTTTATGTACATCTCATCTTTGTTACATTCTAAGTCACTTTATAACTATTTAATTACAGAGAAAGCTAACAAAAATTCACTTGTAATGATAAGAAAAAGGTATGAAAATCCTCTGGTGGTAAGAGAGTGTCATAGGTAAGAACTTTGCATTTTTATTTCTCCATCTTTAGTTACTAAAATCATAACAGTACTTAGTAGTGTCACAGGATATAATTATGTTGGCTGAATAAAGAATGGTATTTTCTAACATGTTATAAATTTGTAAGTTTCATACTTTCAACATTCATTTTCATGCCCTGGCATAGTTATAGTAAAAACCTTTATCAGCATAATTACAGAAGTATCTGACAATATAATACAAAGGAATTTAAAGGAAAGATTGAAAATTTGTAGGAACTGTTGCACAAACTAGGATATGAAAGGCATCTAAAATCCTAGACTAAGGCTTTCTGTTTTAGACTAGGATGTTTCTTGGTGATAAAACAGAAATACTGGATCAAAATTTGTATTATAAATATAAAGGACATTTTAGAGACTAGAGATTATCTAGTTGCTGTATGTGAAAAGGAAAATTAATTTTACTGTTAATAAAATAGTAATAATCACATTCTCTTCACATTGTAAGTAAAGTTTTCAAATTTTAAATTTTTTAAAATCATTGATTAAAAAAATAAACTGTGGGTAGTGGTACATTCCTATAATCTCAGCATTCAGATGGAGAGGCAGGCTGAGGAGTCAAAGAAATAAAACATACCAAGAATTTAAAGTGTACTTACTGGAATAAAAGCTCCTAGATCTTCCACATAACCTGGGTGCTCCTTGAGCCACCTGTCCAGGTCCTTTCTCTTCGGCGCATCGTCTCCTGCAAGCCTTGTCCCATCTTTGAGGTTAATAACGGGAACTGGACTTTCTGTATCAGGAACTCTTTGAGGCTGAGTATAAGACAGTGCTGGATTTATCCCTGTGGAAACCTGTGAGGTCGTTAAGTCTAAAGTAAACTGCAGAAAAACATCAAATAACATTTTTATTTACAGGCTTTATTATACTAATTTTTGTTCAACAGAGTAATACACACACACTACTAATTTTTGTTCAACAGAGTAACACACACACACACACCCATCCCCAGGCCTTGGCAGACTTCTGCATACTGAATACTGGAAGAAAGCAATGTCTAAAAATCTGCCAAGTTATTTAAACTTAAAATTTTTATGGTTTTTTTCAGTATTAAATTTTGTTAAGATTCAATTTAAAACTATGAAAAACTAATTTTCTTATTTTTTTATTTTATTAAAAATATAAAATAGCAACTGTATACTTATTAGGACTAAATTTCAGACTTAAAGGATAAATCATTTTAAAGTGATTTTTACTTACATGATTAGGTTGCTTATTTCTGTTCATAAAGAGAATGTCAACACCTTCTACATTTTTCCTTCTTCCTCGTCTCTTCTTTACTATAGGCTGGTTGTCTAATATTCCATTGGCACCAACGGTTGGCTGAATGGAGGTACCTAATCAAAGTAAAAATGCAAAAGAGTGACACAAACCTTAAATAGGATGTTACTTTTCTAAATGCATATGAAATTAGTTCTTTTATACCCCAAACTAAGAAGTTCGTGAATTTAAAATATGCTAACTTCTCCATATTGGAGATCTGTAATCTAGGTCTCTCACTCAGGAGCACCCAGTCGTCTCCCAACCCAACCCTCCCACCTTAGCCACCTGCACTCTGGGGTTATGGGTGTCTGTCACTAAACACTTTGTGTGCTGTTTTACTTCATGCTCTACAAAATGTGACGTCATTTTTTCCTCCCATGTCATTTTATAGACAATGAGAAGGCTCAAAAATGTTAATGTTAATTGATCACTAAAAAGTTCAGAAGATCCAGATTTCACATTTGCAATTATCAAGATGTATTATATGCAATACTGAGATAACATAGCAATAACAATAATGCTTGTGACCTAACGTGGTTTTATGCAGTTGTAAAACTAGTGTGATTATTACTATTATATATTATACATATAATTATTATTCTTTAAATTTTTATTAATTTTAAATTATGAGAGTGTGAGTGTGTGTGTGCATCCATACAAGTGCAGGTGCCTGTGGCATTCAGAAGAGGGCATTGAAGCCCCCTGAGTTGGAGTTAAGGCATTTGTGGTTGACTTATGTGGATGCTAGAAACAAGTCCTCTCCAGAGCTGTATGCACTCTTAACCATTGAGCCATCCCTTCAGGCTTTATATTTATATTGTTAATATAAAAAGTGTTCATACAATAACAAAGAAAAATAATATTAATAACTATATAAACCGTATTTGCTATCTAATATTTTACATATGATTACTATACACTATGTATAGTATTATTCATCAAAGAATTACTCACAAGTAAAAGCTGGACAAGCTTCAGCTTCAATGCCTCTGAATATGTCACATGATTCATGTACTCAGATCTTATATATGTCTTATAGAGGAGCTTTCAGGTTAAGAGTGGGAATAGCAAGCCCATTTAGGGCAGGTAAGAGAGCCCATAGCTGATCTCTATTTATCTTCATGTTTTATTGGAAAGAAAAGAGCTCCTTAACTACAAAACAATTATTGTAAACCATATTTGGGAAACTTACACTTCATGAACAAAAACACTCACTTTGAATGTTCTTGTGGGGCTGAGGGGAGCATATGAGTATGTATGTGGTAGATATTGACATACATGTGTGCATGTGTGCATAGAGGCCAGAGACTGCCTCAGTTGCTCCCAGTTTATTTAATGAGGCAGGGTTTCTCAGTGAATCCAGAGCTCACTGACTTAGCTAGTCTAGTTAGTCAGCTTGCCCTAAGGATCCATTGCTGCTGAATAACAAGCACTGCAATTACACCTGCCTAGCCTTTATGAGGTGCCAGGGATCCTCAGGCTTTTATGGCAAACACGTTATTCACCAAGTTATAGCCTTAGCCCTTCAACTGCAAGTCTGACACCCAGTAACTAGAAAATTATACTGAATGATTAATGAATCCATAGGACACCAAACTGATGTCAATGAAGCTAAGCTAATCTATAATTTAAAAGGCAGAAATAGCATCAATTGAAAATAGTAATAAATTCCCAAACTGTAACAATTGCTTAGTAACAATTTTGAAATCCTTCTAAGTATTATGTGGCAACCAAACTTAGTTTCTACTAAGGTAGGATCCTCAGCCTTCTGAAATAAAGAAGGTTTAAAGAAAATTCAAACCATTCACTTTCTTTAATTGAAAACTAGTATTTCTGGGGTAAGTATAGGTGGTAGACACTCTTAAACAACATTCTTAATTGTTGACAATTTAAGAACATGGGTAAGAGGCCAAACAAGACAAAAACAGTGTTGAGTGCATTTAGATAATTTTTAGTGATTCATTTTTATTTTATGGGTATGTTGCTTCACCTGTATGTATGTATGTGTGTGAACCGTTTGCATGTCTGGTTCTCATGGAGATACGAAAAGGGCACAGAAATCCCCCTAAAACTGGAGTCACAGATGGTTGTGAGCCAGGTCCTCTGAAAGAACAACTGCTTTTAACTACTGAACCATCTCTCCAGCCCACCCAATGCATTCCTCATTGTTCAAAGAGAATGCAATACATGGCATAAATGATGAATCCAGTAAATGCCTTGGTTTAAGCTGCCAAAAGGTTAGAATAAAGACTCAAGGGAAAGATATTAATATGATAATTGTTTTCAAAATGCAATGATTTGCCATAGACATAGGTAGAGTCTTCTACCAACAACCATTACCATATGACCTAAATCATTGCTTGAAGCAGAAATATACTGTCTTATCAAAATGCTAATTTACTTGAAAACAATGGTATCTCCATCCAAATACTAATTCTTTCAAACCAAACTACTATGATTCAAAATGTCATGTTAAAGTTCCAACAAGGCTGGCGGTGCAATTCAGCGGTAAAGTGACTGTCTAAGCATACATTAAGTCCCAAGTTTGATCTCTAGTGTGAGCACATGAGCACATGCACATTCAAACATATGCATACGTTCACACACACACACTCCATATATACATGCCCTAGGAGTTAATAAGATTCAATATTATGCTGACTACTTTATAGGTGCTAAAGAAGTCCCCAACACTAAAGAAAATAATAAATTTTTATTTCAAAAGTCTATAAAAGACTTAAAAATGGCAAGGAATATCTCATTAATAAAAAGTTATTATTTGTATATTTACCTGATGTTGGCATAGTTTTTGGAAAATTAACCAGGCTGGTCTCTGAAGCACTCTGGAGCTCCCGAAGTCGAGTGAGGTACTGCTGCTGGCCCAGGGCACCATCTTCACTGTCAAATGATCTTTTCTGGGCAAGCCCCTGCTTCTGAAATGTCAATTTCAAACCTCCTTCCTATTTCAACAAACAAACAAACAAACCAAAGTCATTACTAAGACAGGAAATATTAAGAAAAATCTTACTGTAGATTTCAAGAAAAATAGTTTATTTAGAAAGAGTGAAGACACAATTTCTGATGTTCTTACTGAGGTTTTCCTGTTTATAATCCCATAAGAATAACACATTCATCATTTCTACAATGAATACAAACCTAAGTTTATCATGTGAGAAATATATGATAACTGTAACATTTCCAGCTTAGATAGACATATGTAGGTACATTGTTCATGACATTTTTAGAGGACATCACCCACACATACACATATGCATTTTTTTGTATGAAATACGGTCTTACTATGTGCCCTCAATTTCTTCCTGCTCCTTAGGACTCAGCCTTTAAGGTGCTAGATGTGTGACCTCTACATTAAATCTCACCTTAGATACCAAATAATAAAGTTTCAAAGATCATATTAAAATAAGCATTACTAATAATGGGTCATACTAAATGTTTAAGAGAGAAAGAACACTGATATGCCTTATAAATATAGAAAAAAGACTAGAATTGTCACATTTTTTTAAGAAACATCTTGCTCAGCAGAACTATATTCAGGAGAAAAACATACTTAATGACGAACCCTTTAATGGGATATTCAACTTGAACAACCTAGATTATCAGAAGAGAAATCATCCAAATACCATGGACCAAGTATGTGAAGGAAGGAAGAGTAAGAGCAGGCAGCCATCTGCAGGAAAAGCATGCTGCACACCGCAATCGCAACCAGGCCCTAGGGCAATAAAAATACACATACGTCTTTGATTTTCACTGTAAACTCCTTTTCGCGTACATGCTTCTTCACCTTTGACATCTGTGTTGACTGTTCATGCTCTTCTTTGACAGCAACGGCTGGGGGAGTAGGAACACTGGGCTCGCTATATTCTGTAGCTGCTCCTGGGCTATCCATCAGTTTTGTGGTATAGAAAGACGCCACCGTGTTAGCATCATAACTTCTTCTAGCTGAAGGCCACTTCCCTTTCAGAACTGTTTGACAAATACTGTCCAAGCGGTTGATCATTACCCGATCCTAGAAAAGCAGGTAACAGTAAGGCATACTTTTAGTAATTAGGCCAGATCTTTGGAGATCAAATAATCTAAGAGCTTTGATGACTTAAACCAGGTATAACACTGTGTATAGCACATATATATTCTCAAATGTATTATAATTCTGTAAATTATTCAAGTATAAATTACCTTTGGTCGAGGCTCAAAAGTATTATACCACAAAGATATTTTTTATTATTTTAATATTTTATTCCTACAACAAAGTCTGGCCTTGAACACACTAAATAAATAGCTCAAGGATGACCTGAACATCTGATCCTCTTATCTCTGCCTGCTAACTGCTGGAATTTTAGTAACATAATTAGATGTATGCCACAGTGCCCAGTTAAACCCAAGGCTCTGTGCATGTTAGGCACATACTCTATGAAGGGAGACACATCTGTAGTCCTCTTTTTTCTTTGTTTTTACAAATGTAATACAGAGGGTTCTTAGTTAAAAAGAAAAATAGCAACTTAAAAATATAGACAGAGAACAGGCATCTCAATTTCTTACTTCACAACCCTCATTCCTAAAGGTACCCTGTACAAGTATAGTCACATATGGGGGATTATAGTAATCCAGTCATAGCTTCTTTTACCACTGAATGTAGGTTACAACTACAAAAGGCATTCATTATCATTCTAAACATTCTAAAGTTACACTAAGAAGCATA
This sequence comes from Sigmodon hispidus, assembly GCA_004025045.1. Taxonomy (NCBI): domain Eukaryota; kingdom Metazoa; phylum Chordata; class Mammalia; order Rodentia; family Cricetidae; genus Sigmodon; species Sigmodon hispidus. Next base: position 18,504 of record PVIH01003702.1, read on the forward strand.
TACATATAAATATAACTAATTTAATAGAAAGTAATAATTTACAATTTTGATGCAAATGCCAATATGTCACAATAAGTTTATAATCACAATTTTTTTCATATAAGGGACATATAAGAGTATCTATCATTAGGTTAGATGTGGTAGTGCATGCCTTTAATTCTAGGACTTGGGAGGCAGAGGCAGATATAGGCAGATGTCTGGAAGTATGAGGCTAGTGTGCCAGCGAGAGCCATATAGCCAGACCTGGTTTGAAGAGAGAGGGGGGGGGGGGGGAGGGAGAGAGAGGGAGAGAGAGGAGGGGGAGGGAGGGAGGGAGGGCCTACCATCAAATCTATTCAGAAAAATATTTAAAATGACCTATGCAAACAATAACTTATTCTTTTACCTTTGGCCAATATGAAGCTGCCAGCATATATCCACCTTGTAATAGGTAAGCAGACTCTGGTATTCCATTGTTTGCCTGGAAACTATCCTGGGTCTCATCCTGGGTAGTGCTCAGTGATGCAACACTTTCTTCATCATAGGCTTTCACATGAGGGGTACCTTCTAATGAGAACAATTATAATCACCTTTTAAAATTCACATAAAAATTTTATGCATACTTTCACAGTCTTAAGTGATTCCTTAAATATTTCACAAGTCTCTAAATAAGGTAACTCTTAGACCTGGACATGCTCCTTGTGGCAACCCTGAAAGTTATGCTTAAAGAACTGTGATGAGGGATTCTGGCTTTAGTGGGAGATGCGGCTTCCTGAACAGGCTCTATCCCGACTCTTTCCTTGTATCTGAACTGTTGGCCTGATGCAAAGACATCCAAAGAAAAAGGACTACTCGGCACTACTCCGGTAAGAATACTTCCTTCTGTCTATTGAATGTAGGTGCCACGTACAGCCTATGATAGTCTTGTTTATTTAATCTAAGAGTCCTGCTAGTTGCTATAAACATCCTTTATTTGTTCATTAATAAACTTGTTCTGGAGGAAATTTAAGGCAATCATAAAGAACACAAGCTATTATCTAAACCTTCACACTCCTCTGTCATCTATTTAGCAATGCCTTGAACACGGAATAGGGGATATGTAATTAACTCTAGTTTCCTCAATCATTTTTTTCTAAGAAAGTTTTATAAGTGTGAAAATGTAAGTTTACAACTTCAAGCATGCTTCAATTATTTAAATCAAGTTCTATACATTTTCATTTGAAAAACTTTCATAAAATAAAATTATGCATGTACCTCGCTTTTGGACTTCTTCTTCACTGTCACTTTCTTCAGATGATGATGAAGATGATGATGAAGAGGAGGAAGAGGAAGAAGAAGAGGAAGAAGATGCTGAAGAACAAGATGAAGATGAAGAAGAACTAGAGCCTGATCGAGAGTGTGAGCAAGAGGAGGAGGAGGAAGAGGATGATCTGGAAGAACACGGTGAGCGCTCAGAATCAGAGTCAGAATCAGAACTGGATTCTGATCCTCTTTTGTGGACTCTGTGTTTCTTAGAAGCTGGGTTTGGAGTTAGGGGTTCTGTTCTGGCTGCAACCATGCGTCTGTCTGTTTCACTTTTCCCACCAGATTTCTGGTCTCCAGTAGCCTGTGATAAAACACCGTTCTTTGGACTTACAGGCTCAGATTTAACTTGTGTCCTTGTTTCCACAGAAGACATAGATTCTTCTTCAGAAGACTGGGGCTCTTCCTTAAGGTTTTCATTTTTAACTTTCATATCCTCTAGAAGAGTACTTTTAGCATCTAGCAGCCTAGGCAAGGAGGTCAGAGGAGAAGCAGAAAGTGCTACGTGGTATTGCTGCAAAAGTGGGGTACAAGTCCTTGAGTGGGCCATTTTACTCTGGCTGTAGTTCCGTTGAGCTGCCATAAATGAGAGTTCAGGATCACGAAGAATGTGATAGTCTGTCCGGCTTACCCCATGTTTGGCAGCACCAATAAGCAAATCCCTATCATGAGGGCCACATTCCCACCAGATAGGTAAGTCTGGATTTGGATGACAAAGCTTCAAGCGTTCAAACAATTGTGGGTGTCGAAGGGCCTGCTCTCGTACTTTTCTTAGAAGTTCAATGCGATATAAAGTCCTAGAAGCACGCTCTTCAGTAATTGGTTGGATAAAAATATTTGGATCCACCAATTCTATATTGAAACAAAGGACCAAAATGTTAACTCAAAAATGCTTTATGGGACATTTAACACAAGGTAAATTTAAAGATATACTTCTATACAAAATTTATCCATATTTCCAAAGCTGCAAAGATGTAAATTTTTTAAATTACTAAACTCATGAAATACAAAGTATATATATATATATGCATATATATTTAAATAATTCTTTTTTAAAATTCATTTATTATGTATACAATATACAGAAGATGGTGCCAAATCTCATTATGGATGGTTGTGAGCCACCATGTGGTTGCTAGGAATTGAACTCAGGACCTCTCTGGAAGAACAGCCAGTGCTCTTAACCACTGAGCCATCTCTCCAGCCCCCTAAAGTATATATTTTTAAATGAGTAATAATTATTTCATAAGTATGTTACCATAAAAAGAAATTTACTTAAAAGAATTCTTGCCTAGCGATGGTGGTGCATGCCTTTAATACCTGGGAGCCAGAAGCAGGCCTCTGTGACTTCAAGGCTAGCCTGTTCTACAAAGAAAGTCCCAGGATAGTCAGGGCTACACAGAGAAACCCTGTCTTGAAAAGCCAAAAAAAAAAAAAAAAAAAAAAAAAAAAAAAAAAAAAAAAAAAAAAAAAAAAAAAAAAAAAAAAAAAAAAAAAAAAAAAAAAAAAAAAAAAAAAAAAAAAAAAAAAAAAAAAAAAAGAGAGAGAGAGAGAAAAGACAGATAAAGGAAAAAAAAAAAGAAAACAAATTCTCTAAGTCTACTTATAAATGCAACTGGAACAGTTTAATAATATCCAATAAACAAATGTAATGTAAACTGGCATATCTCATAGTGTGTAAGGTTACTTAGGTTACAAAGATATTTTATTTGTTTTTCTGAGACAGGGACTCTCTATGTATAACCAGCTATCCAGGAACTCACTATGTAAATTAGGCTGGCCTAAACTCACAAGATCAGCCTGCCTCTGCCTTCTGTGTGTGCCACTTGCCCAGAAAGAAGAGGATTTTAATGTTTGAGGGAAACATCATCAGCCAAACATGATACAGTCGTGGATTTGAGCTTCAGCATTACTTCACAGATAAGGTCCTATCTTTGTGAATCTGGTTAATGGCTCTTGGAAATCACTTCTAAAAATGTCTTATTTCAACAATGCAGGAGTCAACCTATAGGACTACCCTGTTCTTAAAAACTCAAAATAAACAAATAAATAATAAAATAAAAATAAATAAATATGAACAAAAAATAAAGAGTTGGGTTTATAGTTTATACCCTATAAGTGCATCCAGATGAAGATGCACTCTTTCTTGGAGTGGAACTACACAGAAAAACAACTGCACAAAGGATTGAAGATACAGCAGGCACTAAAACCATAGCTTTATTTTTTTAGTTATTTTTACTTTATGTGGGTGGACTTTTTTGCCTGCACCCAAATGTGTGAAACCATGTGTATGCTTGTTGCCACAGGAGGCTGAAAAGGCAGAGTTTCTGAAACTGGAGATATTAACAACTAGTGGCTGCTATGTGGGTTTTAGAAATGAAACCCAACTCTTCTGTAAGAGTAGCCACTGAGTCTTCTCTCCAACCCACCAATAGATTTTTGATAGTCTGAGCAGAAACAAGATTTGTGAGATGCCCAGTTATTTATTAATTACATGGGAAAAGATAAGGTAGAAAAAAAGTCATAAATTTCCTTGACCAAATGATTCAAATGAATATTGTTCTGATAGTACAAATGTCATGACATTATTATTATTTTTTTTAAACTTTATTTATTTATTTGCCTTGGTGTTTGCCTGGAACTGGAACTACAGACAGTTGTTAGCTGCCATATGGGTGCTGGGAATCGAACCCGGGTCCTCTGGAAGAGCAGACGGTGCTCTTAACCGCTGAGCCATCTCTCCAGCCCGACATTATTAATATATAATACAAGATACAACGAAGTGGGCATGGTGACACACTACTTTAATCACAATACTGGGAAGGCAGAAACAGGGAGATCTCTGTCAAAGGGAGGCTGATATGGTCTATATATTGAGACCTTGTTTCAAAAATTCTTTTAAAAAGTGACACAACATTGTTCTGTGGTACCCATGCCAAAATGAACACACTCAATCCAGTCATAAGAAAACTCAAATCCACATAGAAGGGAATATGGCTAAACTGTATCTGTACTGAATATGTGCGATTTCTTTGTCATTTTTTTCCTGAACAACAGAATAATAACTATTTATTTAGTACTTACATTGTGTTAGCCATAGAAGTAAAGCAGACTAAAACTACCTTGAATTTCCTGACACTGGATAATCAAGAGATTTGCTACATTATTTGGCAAACTGACAATAAATCTGTTAGGAAATAAAAGTAAAAACAGAAACCCACGTGGAATTTCAGGAGTCTTTGTAAGCTACTTACATTATTACTGTGAAATAAAAGACTATTGGATTTAGCAGTTAGAAATCATAATCAATAAAGACTGGAGGGCTAGGTGGGCTGATTACATGCCCTCAATCCCAGCATCCAGGAGGCAGGGGCAGATGGGTCTCAATGAGTTCAAGGTCTACAAAGTAAGTTCCAGGCCATCTAAAGCTACAGAGAGCCTGTCTCAAAACACCAACACCAACACACACACACACACACACACACACACACACGCCAACAGTAACAGAGGGGTTGGCAAGATGGCTCAGTGGATAAGAGTGCTTTTGTTAAAAAGCCTGATGACATAGTCGGTGGAAGAAGAGAAGCAATTCTCACACATACGTAGTTCACGTGAACACACAAACAAATGGCAGAAGAGGAGGACTGCACACAGCATGTTCTATGCAGAAAGGATGGGCTGACACAATGGCAGCAGGCCTTTCTCTGGGCTTCACAGAAGGTATTCACCCCAAAACAGTGTTTTAACTAAAGTTACTTGTCATTTTCATTAGAGGATCCTACTAACATTCTTTAAAATATCTTGGGGACCTCATTCTCTGCAAATTATCCCTTCCACAGTTCTTTTTTTTTTTTTTTAAAAAAAAAAAAAAAAAAAAAAAACTTTATTTATTTATTTGCCTTGGTGTTTGCCTGGAACTGGAACTACAGACAGTTGTTAGCTGCCATGTGGGTGCTGGGAATTGAACCCGGGTCCTCTGGAAGAGCAGACGGTGCTCTTAACCACTGAGCCATCTCTCCAGCCCCCCTTTCAGTTCTTATGAGAGAAACTTAAAATATGTTATTCTGTTTACAAAACTTTAAGTTTCCCTTTCTCCTTATCATACTTTATTTCTCTATTTATTCATTTTGAGATTTTCATATAATGTATTATGATCATACACAAAATTCTCCCAGATCTACATTTGCTTCCATACCCATTGAATTTTGTGTCCCAGTTTTTCTAAAGCCCATCAAATACAGTTTGTACTGCCCTTATGCTCTTAGATGTATGTGTGGATAGTCACTGGTGCATAGAAGACCTGTCAGGGGCTACATCCTTGAAGAAAACTCTAAATTTCTTTCAAAACCCCTCGAAGCTCCTGAGCAAGGGATGGGACATCCTCTCCATCTCCGCTCTTCATGTTTGGGTTTTGCCTTGTGATCAGATAGGTTTCATTCACACTGTCACAACTGAGAGGGGCTGAAAAGACTGTAAGACCCAGAGGTAGTGGATGACTACAAGGGCACAGAATTTCCTTGACACACAACATTTATTTATTTATTTACTTACTTACTTGTTTTGTTTTTGTGTGAGACAGGACCTCTCTATATAGCCCAGGCTGGCCCAGAACTTACTATGTAGACCATGCTGGCCTTGAACTCAGAGATCCACCTGCCTTTGCCTATCTGGTGCTAAAACTAAACAAGATATTTTCTTAAAATTTGGTGTGTATCTTTATTGTCTTTATCTTACTGTAGTAACAGGTTCAAAGACTAAGGGTCTTTCAGCATAATTTCCAGTTCGAAAAATTTAGAATTTTCTACATTTTGATAATTTTGTTTCTTTGATTTATACAAGGGGGGGGGGAACCTTATACATACCTTCTTTGGAAGGAAGACGACAAACCCTCCGGCACATGGACATGAATGCATACAAATACTTCTCCAAACTGTTATCAGTTTTCTTGTGTAGCCTAGCCATAGCTCTAAATTTTGTCCAATCAAATTGGCCCCTGTCAGGGTCAAAAACTACTCCAAATGTAGACACAACTCTATAAAAGTCAGCTTCTTCTCTCCTTGTCCATCTATATTAAACCAGATTCAGAAAAAAAATGCACATCATTAAATATTTATTAATGGTGAAGATAATGACTATAACACTGGTTTCAAACACTTGTAGTACCTAATACTTCACAGGACTAAATCCAGATATTAGCCTTGAAAATAATTAAAAAGTTCTCATCTATTTATAACTTGATTGATTGGATCTTGGTGTGTTCCTTCAGACATTGCTTCTACATAGTTACAAAATGAGAAAACATTCACGGAATACAAAATTACATGACCCTGTTCTTAAATAAAATGACAAAGTATTTTTAAACACAGTTTCAGTATGAAGTACTATTTTTTATTGCACGAGTTATAGAAAGAAGAATTTCAGGAGGGCAGAGAAGAAAGCAGGATCAGTTCAAACGTGAATGATCAAGAAAAACAGCAATGTGTCAGCAAGATGGCTCAGGGTACAAATTGTGCTCACCACTGAGTATGATGACCTGAGTTTGATCCCCAGGACACAGATGGCAGAAAGTCAGGAGAGATTCTTGGAAGCTGTTCTCTGATGCATACACACAGTATGTATGTACACACACCACCACCACTGTCACACAAATAAAATAGTGTAAAAGAACCATAAATGCATCACGGATGAGAGGTGCACCAGAGAGCAAAATGGGACAAGGTGGAGGTTTGGTGGAGGGAGAGGCACAGAATAAGCAAAACCGGGAACATTCTGCACTGGGTGGAGCAGCGGGGTGGGGGGTGGGGGATGGTAATAAGTATTTCAGATTGACAATGATAAAGTTATATTGACAACAGAACGAAGAAGAGCTGTATAATTATAAAGGCTCTAAAAGCCTGGCTAAGAGTAATCTCTTTCAACTGAGTGCTTCTGATATGAAAGAAGGTATGTTTTCATCATAGTCACAGACTTCCATACTATAGTATCCATTTGCACACCAGTTTCCTTGCTTAACTCACTGAATCATTGTGTTAAGAAAAAAAATTGGAAAAGCATATGTAATATGTTAATGGCTCATTTTTTATCATAGTCATAGATCAATGATCATAATATATCAACCTGAATTCAATTCTCAGAACTCATGTAAAGTTACATTAAGAAGATTAATGTGGGGAACTGGAGAGATGAGCCAATAGTTAAGAGCACTTGTTTAGGAAGTTTGAATCAAGTGCAATTGCACATTCATGGTTAAAGAAAAGGCCATGAAAGCATATACGGGAAAGAAGACTAAAAGAAGTAACATGACCAAATGTAAACAATAATTATGTATTTGCAGGGTTTTTTTGTAATTTGTAACCATTTAAAATTTTTTTAATTATTACTTATTTGTGTGTGTGTGTAGTAGGAGGTCAGAAGGTATCAGATCACCTGGAACTTGAATTACAGGCAACTCATAGCTCTCAGTTCTCTTAACCACTGAGCCATCTCTCTAGCCCAACTTTCTTATTTTTAAGAAATGTCTATAATGAGTTTCTATTATTTTTTAAATAGTTTAAAAATTATAGGACATGATGATGAAGAAAATAACAATAACAACAATCTGTAGCATCAGCCTTAACCAGTGGAAAGGCTCTCCTTAGAATGTGTGCTCTGTATAAGTACCACATACTAACTGATTGTGCCACTGGAACTCCAGGGAAAATTCCCACAGTGATGGCTGGCTGGAGCTCTGGGGAGCTCAATGAATCAAGAACAGCCACCGAGGAGCCTTCAAGAAAAGGAACTAGGCCCTCCAAGGACAGGCAACTGTCCACTGACATGGGCAGTATGTAGAGCCTCGAGGGGAGGGATCAGACTGTGTTTTTATGTGTGGACAGGCACTTTGGAGCCCATTCCCTCCAGAGGAACACCTAACCCAGTCTTGATATTAGGATGAGGAAATAGGGCCTACCTGGAGTGGATCATGAGGTGATTCACCTTGGGACTTCTTGCCCATTTTAGGGAGGGGATGGGGGGATGGGGAGAAAGGAGGCTGAAGGCTGACCAGGATGGACTGGGAGGGGGAAGGGAGTGAGAGCAAGCGGATATATGAAAAATAAAAGGACTTTATTTTATAAATAAATAAATAAATAAAAGATTGAAGCTTGTAATAATAATAAAAAAAATAACTGATCCAAGAATATAAAAAAGAAAAAGAATGTGAGTTCTGAGCTGACACCAACTGCTAGCCACAAAGCAAGGCTATTTTTCATTCCCCACCTATTTTAGAGTCCAAGCACAGCTCACAAAGGAGAACTACCTAATCAGAAGCTAAAGAGAAAAAAAAAAATCCTAAAACCCAACACTATTTTTCAAATACTATGTGGGGTGATTATTGTGCAACTACCAATAACTACAAGGAGATATTGACAGAACTCGTAGTATTTTGGAATTTTAACAAGGATAGCTATATTCCACATAAACTAAATTCTACGATGAATGAGCTACAAATTAAACAACACAGACCCTTAACAAGGGCCTATACTTAACAAATAGCCTCAGTTACTGTCCTTTTCCATTTATTTTTTTATTATATTTAAGAAGTTGAAGTTTTGGGGACTTATGAGATAGATTAGCCAATAAAATGCTTAACTTACAAGCACAGGACCTGAGTTTGATCCACAGAACCCACCTAAAAAGAACTTAGGTCAGGTGGTGCAGGCTCATCATACTTGCATTAGAAAGATGGCTCAGTGGTTAAGAGCACATACTGCTCTTCCTGAGTACCTGAGTTCAGTTCCCAGCACCCATATCAAGTGAGTTACAGTTGCCTGTAATTCCAGCTCCAGGGAAATCTGACACTTGTGTCCTCAATGGGCACTTGCACTCATGTGCATATACCCTACCCTCACACACATGTACATAATTAAAATAACAACAATAAGTAAAAAGAAAGACAATCATGTATGGATGTCTAAGGCTTCCTGGTCTGAGGTAGACTCAAAAGAAGGTAGAAAGTAACCTGAGGAGCCAAGGTTGACCTCCAGGCCCCACATGAGCACACACATGCACTCAAATATTTTAGATATACATACACATCAAATTTTACAGGGCTTGAGTAGTGGCTCAGTAATTTGAAGAATGGTTCCCTGCATTCGTAAGAAAGGGCACAACGATTTGTAACTCTAGATCCAGGCACCTAAGTCTCCCTTCTGACCCCCTCAGGCACCCAGGCACACATATATGTAGACAAAATCTTCATACAAATAAAAATAAGTGAATAAATCTTAAAAATATATTTTAAGAGAAGAAGTTGGAACTTATTGTTGAGACTTCCCTGTCTTGTTTTGAGACAGAGTCTCTCTTCATATCCCTAGCTGTCCTGTAACTCACTCTGTAGAACAGGCTGGTCTTGAGCTCACAGAGATCCTCCTGCCTCTGCCTCTCAAGTACTAGGATTAAAGGCCTGTGCCACCAACATCAACCTCCTCTGTCTTAACATATCTTATTACAATGTTTTTACCTCAACAATAATAGTTCTAACAATTTACCATTTTTATAAAGTAGAGGTAGATTTGCTTTCCATCCATTCTTAATTTGTTTTAAAGACTTATTTATTTATTATGTATACAGTGTTCTGTCTGCACATATGCCTACAGAAGAGGGCACCAGATCTCATTACGGATGGTTGTGAGCCACCACGTGATTGCTGGGACTTGAACTCAGAACATCTGGAAGAGCAGCCAGTTCTCCTAATCTCTGAGCCATCTCTCCAGTACCCATTCTTAAATTTTATAAATGTTTTAATGTAAAATAAGATAGACAAAGCTCTATTTAATATAATTTAAGCTTTAGATATATTGATAATTTAAAATTATATGAATAAATATTATCTATGCCTTCATTTCTTTTTTTTTTTTTAAACTTTATTTATTTATTTATTTGCCTTGGTGTTTGCCTGGAACTGAAACTATAGACAGTTGTTAGCTGCCATGTGGGTGCTGGGAATCGAACCTGGGTCCTCTGGAAGAGCAGACGGTGCTCTTAACCGCTGAGCCATCTCTCCAGCCCCGCCTTCATTTCTTTAATTTTTCAATCTTAGTAAAAGCTGACAAAACTAAATATGAACTATGAGTTACAAATATAAGACAATAATCTTTGCTAGTTTTTTCATAATTCTGCATATAAAAATGTATGAGTAGATACATATACGTATATAAGTCTTTTGCTCTAGCAAATTAGAATGATAATCCAATAATTTCATAATCTTAAGAATGAACAAACATGTAGATACTGTACATTGGAATTTAGTGTTGTTGTCTTACCTCTGCTGTCTTTCTATCTTGGCTGCTATTTTAGGATTAAGAGTGGCTTCTTCATAAATGGGTTGCATCACACTGGCAGGAACTGAAAAGCTTGGCTGTATTTGCTGGATGTGTCTGTTTTTATTAGTTCGCTGATATGCAGTGATGAGACGTCGTAACCGTGTGGTCAGAGCTGATGGAGTAGGCCAATAAAGTTTATCCCCTTCCATCAATTGACCATCTAGAGTTAAAGAAACTGAAATCAATAACAATAATAAAGCCTAAGCAGATATTGGATGAAGCTCACAAAAAGTCAAAATTGCTTGCCTACTGTTGTGGGATAACTGTACAGTATGTGAAAGTATATTGCAGTGACTCGTGTAATAAAAAACTGAACTGCTTGCCAATAGCTAGGCAGGAGAGTACAGGTGGGACTTCCAGACAAAGAGAGAACTTTGGGAGAAGAAAGGTGGAGTTGCCTGACAGATGCATAGGAAGCAGGATGGGCAGTGTGGAGATAAAGTAATGAGCCATGTAGAAGATCATATAAGAAAAATATGGGTTAATATAAGTTATAAGAACTAGTTAGGAACAAGCCTAAGCTAAGGCTGAGCTTTCATAATTAATAATTCTCCAAGTCATTATTTGTGGGCTGTTGGTCCAGATAAGAAAAGTACCATTACATATAACACTCAATGTGGGGATTGAATATCCAAACATGGGCCTTGTGAAAGCTAAATAAAGTTCTGGACAAGGAGCTGGACATGACTTCCAAGTCCTGCAGTCTCAGTGTGTGTGTCTGGTGCTTGGCATACAGAGGTGTGGCTACCAGCTGCTGGTTTGGTGCTTTGAGCCAGCAGCTGGCACAGGTAGACAGACTCGCCCTTTAAGGTTTGGCTCACATGGTCAGAGAATGCTGCAGATTCACAGAAAGCTAGGGTCAGACAAAGAAACCCTCTAAAAAAGGTACAGTCTGCCTATAAAAAGGTGCTGAACAAAGAAAAGAAAATGGGTACAGTCATAGAAAAAAAATAGTTTAAAAATAATAAAATTTTTAAAGAAGAGTAAAGTGATATTTTTAAAAGAGCCATGTAAGAATGGGAAATATTGTAACACAGGGAGTTTGGATTTTATATGGTACTTTGGTAATTTTGGACTTTTTGAATGCTAATGAACAGAGAATGGCAGCTGCTGAGGAACATCAGATTGTGGAAGGTACTGCTGAATTAAACCAACTTACACACTTTAGAACTATCTTTGCTTCAAAATGGAAGGTGAGAAATGTTTTCTGTTGGTGGAGAGGTTGTGCTTTTGCTTCCACAGGAACAAAAAGCTAAGGATTCCTTCAAAATTAATAAAGATCAGATTTGACTTGGGGAGATCTGACTGATGATCTTGGCTGAAGACATGAGGGGAAAATAAAGTAGAACTGCAGGACAGGTGTTATACAGCCAGTTCCTCTACGTGGAAAAAGCTCAAGACTATATGAGACATGATATATCTTGTTGGCTACAGAGTCCTCAAAATGTATTATTATATATCATCTTTTTGTATGAATGCAGATTTGTATTACAGTTTGGTTATACACTACAAATGGAGTTAATGATGACAGATGCCATTTACCTCAAACATAAAACAAAGAATCATCTTTAACTGACTTGTACACACTGCAAATTTTATACTTGTGTTAATACATAATGTGGGATATTGTTCTGTACACTGTGAATGGGGTTTATTGCATTGCCATTTGTTAATAAAGAGGCTGTTTTGGCCTATGGCAAAGCAGCTTAAAGGCAGACAGGAAATCCAAGCAGAGATAAAGGTGGAGTCAGTGGATGCTACAAGCTGCTGTGGAGAAAGCAAGATGTAATGGGACACAGGTAAAGCCATTAGCTACATGGCAAGACACAGATTAATAGAAACAGCTTGAGTTAAGTTATAAGAGTTAGTTGTTAATGAGCCTTAGCCATGGGCCAAACAGTTTGTAATTAAGATAAGCTTCTGTATAATTATTTCACAACCAGCTGTGGGACTGCAGGTGGTAAGATTCCTCCAGACCATGGGTCCAGAAAGGTCCAAAACTTCTGACTACAAATAAAAATATGTATATTACCTTTACATGTTTGTCTGTTTTCAAAACAAACAGACTAAACACTAATGAAGAAAAGTAGCTTGGGAGATCCAGCCTCTCATACTGCTACTAGTACAATTTACTCAAAATTCTACATTCTAAACAACTTCAAAGATGCTGGCTGAGATCATCCAGCCTCAGACTACTCCAGCCAGGACTTCAGATAAGTTCTACACTTTCCCATCACACGAGAGACTAAACAAAAAAATAATAACCCTAGCTCTCCTTGGACTTGCCATTATCCTCAATTTTCTCAGAGTTTGCTAAAGATGGTGTCACCATCCAGACAACAGGAAGCAGTCTAGAGAACATGAAGCACACATTCCCAAGAGGTAGAGTGGCTATTCTGGCTATTCAGTAGATGTTTATCATTACTTAGGGGTATTGGTTGCAGGTTGCTATTGGTGAATGTGCTTTATTAAACAAAGGAAGTTAGATTCAGGGATCTTTATATATATACATATATATACATATAGGTGTATATATATTCATATGTATATATGAGGGGAGCTATAGAAATGATAAAATGAAAGGGTAGATCACTGAATCTACTTTCAAACTAAAAAATAACCCTACATTAATCCCAAATATTTTACACTGGTATAAATTTTTGTATATAAATACAAATTTAAACTTATTTTTGTTTTCACATACTGCATGTATGTTTCAACTTTTAAGTATTGGATCTACACAGCTCATTTTAAAATATAATGTAAAGTTCTAGTCCTTAAAGACTGTTATTAAAGCTGCTTAGAGAATTTTAAGTGTATAGTTGTAGTTAGTCATCTATAAAACTCAAACTTGTAGTTGTGTAGGTATGTTTTCAAGGTCAAACATATTTTAGATACTCAGATGGTCTTCAAATATTTCAAAGACCTACAGGACATGATATTTAAGATGTTTTAATAACATAAGGCATTTCATGACAGTGAGATACGTCTGCTTCTGGCAATACCAATTTACTTAAAAAAAAAAAAAAAAAAAGATGATGATGGGTATCAAAGAAACTCCCTATGGAGCTTGCTGTCAATGTGGCAGTGCTAGCCATTTGGGCAAGAAACTGCCCTTGCCTCAACAGCTGACAGTATGCTATCCAATTTGGACAAACAGGACATAGAAGAAAGTTACTGCCAAATTTCAAAAAGATGAAGTAGGACAATCCTTCAAAATTTTCTGTGTAGGAAAAAGGAGCTAGCCAAAGAAATCTACCCTGGCTCTGAAACCAGAGCTAGTGAAAGAAATACTTTATTCCTGAACCCAGAACCAAAGAAACATGGCAGAACTTTGAAACCAGTGTTAAAGAAACACGAAACCAGAGCTAGTGAAAGAAATACTTTATTCCTGAACCCAGAACCAAAGAAACATGGCAGAACTTTGAAACCAGTGTTAAAGAAACACGGTTTGTCCCTAGAGTCCGAGCCAGTGAAGAGATTGCTACATTTCTGTGGGGGTTTCCTCTTTAGCAGAGTGAAACAAAAGAAGCAACTTGGGATAGAGAAAAGAATTGCTATAACCTGTGGGGAGACCATCCACCACAGCAACACAACTTAAGCTTTAGCTTGACTTTCGGAACAGAATACCTTTTTGCCCAGAGCTGAGCTGTCCATTCCATTGCAGCTTCAGCCATCAGAGCCATCCTATCAGCTCCAGGTATAGTCAGAACCTTCAGGATACCTCTCACTTCACCCCCACCCCCAGAGCTGTAACACTCACACCCTGCTTAACAAAAAAAAAAAAAAAAAAAAAAAAAAAAAAAAAAAAAAAAAAAAAAAAAAAAAAAAAAAAAAAAAAAAAAAATCCAGATATTCTAGGCCTGTAGGTCAAAGATAAATGCCCCAGTGCTACAGAGGAACCTTGGGTGACTGTTCGGACAGCCAGTGTTTCTGTCATTTCTACAGTTTTGGAAGTTTGGTTTAAATTCCTGTTTACTCGGGTAATATTATATCCTTCGCAGATTTTTAAAGGAGTTGAAGATAGAAAAGTTACAGTTTTCCTTGTTACAAAATTAAAAAAAAGCTTACAGAGGAGATGTAAAGTACATAAAGTTGAAAGACTTAAAAGCTTAAGTTATTTTTCAAAGAAGATGCTTTATGGTTTAGAAAGATATTTTTAGATTGTAATGTAAGTCATGATAAAAATAGGATAGATAATAGAATATTTTCTACAAATATGCTAAATACAATTAGACTGGACATTTCAAATGTAATTCTTAACTGATAGTTGTTGTTATTGTATATAGTTTTACTGTGTAGAGTTAAAACCTTTCCTATTAAGACAAAAAGGGAGGAATGTGGGATATTTGTACACCGTGTGAAAATGTACTGCTGTAATTGGTGTAATAAAAAGCTGAATGACCCCAATAGCTAGGCAGAACTTCCAGACAGAGAGAGAACGCTGGGGAAAAAAAGGGCAGAGTTGCCAGCCAGACGCAGAAGAAACAGGATGGGCAATATGGAGATGAGGTAATGAGCCATGGAAAAGAATGTAGATAAAAAAATATTGGTTAATTTAAGTGATAAGAACTGTTAGGAACAAGCCGAAGCTAAGGCTGAGTTTTCATAATTAATAAGTCTCCATTTGTGGGCTGGCTGTTCTGATGAAATAGTACCACTATAGTATAACATGCATAAGACTCTGAGTTCTATCTCCAGCACTATATAAAACTAGGAATGATGAAATATGCCTACAATTCCAGCCCAAGGGAAGAAAAGATACTCAATATCATCTTTCGTTATGTAGTAAGTTCCAAAGTCAGCTTGGGATACAAGAGATCCTTTCGACACCCCTCCTCCCGCCACACACACACTATTCCAACCAAAACCAAAATGAAAAACAAATTTACCATGACAATTGTACATTTTTTAAATTAATTTATTCAAGACCTAAAGCTGGATGTGTAGCTCAGTGGTGCTCAGAATTCAATCCTTACTACCAATAAAAATAAAACAAAATAAAGTACAAGATCTATTTCTAAGGTAGTAGTATAATTATATATTCCATAAGCTGTGCTCATGCACACTGGATAGCTTTCCCTAGCTTAGTATGCCTCAGAGGGTAAGGCACAGTTCCTCTGGGTACCAGATGTGAATGAATGAACTTCAGCAACAATGTGTTTCTTGTTTTAGTATCAGAAACTGGTAAAAGGAATGCTGGGCCTGTTGTCACACACTTGTAATTCTACCTGGAAGATGAGGAGTTTAAGGACAGACTTATGAGACCCTCTCTAAAAATTCAAACAAATACAAAAACAAACAAACAAAAAAACCCCACCAAAAACAAAAATCCAGAAAAACACACAAAGCAAAAACAAAGTAACAAAGAAAGAAGACCTTCCTCAGCTAGCTGTGTAAAGCCTGAGTAATAAGGTAAGGCTGTTTCATAATGTACACATGGAACTAATAAATTATTACATTAATATTTAATGATTTGATCTCACATATAGTCTAATAACCAAGCCACAATCAAAGTGTCTATTCTATAAATTCAGAGCTAAGGATTTGCAAAATCTAACAGTACTGCTAAAGTTATCAATCAACTAAGTTTCTATAACAAGCACAGCAGTATTGAATATTATGCACATAAATTAGAAATACAAAAATGTGATTTGTTGATCTCATAGTTCATGAGGATATACTATCCTATCCTATACTCTCCTATACTATATTATACTACTGCTAAGTGAGAAAATACAACCTACCTCCATCTGCTATGATGAGATCTCCAGGTGAGGAAACATCATCCTTTAAGAAAGATAGACATTTGTCACAAAGTAACTGAATCAAGAGAAACAGAAAAAAGAACTAAACTGCTTTATAATTGAGATCACTCTTTCAACACATTGTTTTAAAAACAACCTGAGCTATGATTTAACCCAGAACTTACTGAGCTAACCTATACCCCTAGCCCACAAAAGAATTTTTAACAATTCCTTTAGCAAAAACAAACACAACTTGGTTTCTTGGCTTAGTTCTCACAATTACCATTTCTCTGTTTCCTCTGGCATTTTAAATCAGTCATTATTTACTAAAATGGTTCCTTTTCTACAATTTCTTCAGAGCATGTTTCTCCTCCTCTGACCTCCTTTTGTTCTAAGCTGCCCGAGGTTTACTGGTGAGCTGCTTTTCACATTCTCTGCAATACCCCAAAGATACACTTATTCATTGTTATACATGTCAAACTGCAAATCTCATCTTTAGTTTGAACTACTTGTATGTAGATTCAACTTCTCATTTCAACTCAGCATTCTAGTGCTATCTTAAATTAGGACTTCTGCAGTTGATTCCAGAAAAAAACTCGTTTCTGCTGCTGCAAAATGTGCTACAGTAAGAAGCATGGCAATTCATTCCAGGTGAGCCTCTTCTGCTCTGGCTGCCCTTACCTTGTCTTTGTCCAGAGTATCTGCAGTTTTATCAGCATGTAGATTTCAATTTACTAATCCTGAGAATTCATGTCTTTTCAACTGATATCCTCTTCACATAGTGCTCCTTCTGCACAATAGCCATCTGATCCTTTAGAAATGTCTGCTAGGCAGATGGCAGGAACTATCATATTATCCTGTCTCTAAACTTTATTTTTCCTTAGAGAGCTAATATGATGTTAAGGTTTGTCAGCAGAATGAACTAGACAGATACCATAGGAGAAAAGGCATAATTTTTACTTGCTACTGCTGAGAAAGTCCTCTACTGCTCAGCTCCACCACAGCCCCCTCCAGAGCACAGATCTTGCTACATAAGCTCCTTTTGCTCCCAATGTCTACCTAGAATGGCTTTCTTGAAAAATGTCTAGAGTAAGACTTTTCTTGAGAAAAGTGTCCTTGGTATCTGAAGAATGACATGTCCAGCCACTTCCAGGGAGATTTCTAGTAAGGAGTTCCTGCGTGAGAGCAACGTAACTTGTTGGCCATTTAATGAGCAATGGCCATGAATAGTCTGGATTTCAATCCAGACAGGGTTGGCAATCTTTCTTGGGATCTCTAAATACTATGAATGGTAAATTTCCTCTCTTAATTTTTTTTACACTTATTTAAAATTATTTTATTTAGTTAGTTGTGTGTGCATGCCAACTATGCTATACATGTGTAGGCCACAGGAAAACGTGAAGGAGTTTGTTCTCTGTGATCACCTTTGAGGTTTCGGTCATTAGAGTCGGCAGTAAGTACCACATATGCTGAGCCATCTCACTGGCCCTACATCCTCCTTTTATCTGATGTTCACATCTTCATTTCCCTTTTTTGTAAGCCAAGCTCTCATTACTGAAATCCCACTTTTGTTAATACCTATTTATACTAACTTTCCTTTTAGGGTCTCTGTAAGCTCTATCCTTTAATGCAGGCTTTCTAGAGGAGGGATAATATCTATCTCTTGCTGTTTACCTTAGTATCAACTTCTACTCAGTTTTCAGGTTTTTGTCCTAATATGCCATACTTCTTAGTTTTAAGAAGTGCAAATGGGCAAAATGCATTATATATACATGTCCAAGCCAGCCTTCATCTTGGCTAGAATGGGATGTCAAGTGATCTTTTTTTTTTTTTAAAGGAGAAAGTGGGAATTCTTTTTTTTTTTTTCTTTTTTTAAACTTTATTTATTTGCCTTGGTGTTTGCCTGGAACTGGAACTACAGACAGTTGTTAGCTGCCATGTGGGTGCTGGGAATCGAATCCGGGTCCTCTGGAAGAGCAGACGGTGCTCTTAACCGCTGAGCCATCTCTCCAGCCCCGTCAAGTGATCTTAAATGATCATTTGTGATGTTTGTCAACTTAAATTGATCACTTATTTATAAGGAATTCTTAATATTGAGGCTTTAAGAATGTGATCCAAACATACCTCTATATCGTCCTTAAAGATGGTTGGGGCAGGTTTGTATTCAGGGTCCTCCACATCCCTGTTAAAATAACAAATGTTCTAATTATTCTTGGCTTGTCTTAAAAGTTAAATTGATACCCAGCACCACAGAAAAAGCCAGGTGTGCTGGCACATACTTGTGATCCCAATGATAGGGAGGCACAGATAGGGAATCACTGTGGCTTGCTCTATTACCAGCCGAGTCTAACCAATGAGGCTCTAGTAGACCTCGCTCTCTCTCAAAAACAAACAAACAAACAAAGGTGAGCAAGTCTGAAGGAGTAACACCTAAAGTTGCCTGTGTCCTCTATGCTCAGGCTCATACAAAGCCAACACACCAAAGATAAATCTTGGGTTAAAAAGTTGGCTCAGTGGTTTACAGCATTTTTTTACAGCAAAAGACCCAGGTTCGATTCCCACCACCTACAACAGTGGTTCTCAACTGGTGGATCCAGTCTCAGGAAATCCAAAGCCCCTTTCTGACTTTGAGGGCACCAGGCATGCAAATATTATATATACATACATGCAAGCAAAGCACATAAAATAATATAATGAATAAATCTAAAGACAAATGATAAACCTTACTAGTAATGGGAACAAGACATACACAGAGAACTTGAGTCTGAAATGTACATACCCATCCATGTAATCATTTGCTCTCTGTTCAGCAGCAACAGCTTTGTCATCAGGCTTTCCCACTCGTTCCAAGAAGCACAATGCTGGGTCTGCTCGGATGGTGTTATATTTTTCATAACCTGGAAGCATCACCAATTAAAAGGTACAGAAGAAAGAAAGGAGTTATGTAAATATAAGGATTCCTTTATGTAGCGTGAATGATACTTTGGGATTAAAGGGACATTTTATTTAAGAAACATGCATTAAATAAGATGCTTTGAAATAATCATAAATATTACACAGTTTAATAATACTTATAAAAATTTAAAAGTATCTGGGGGGCTGGAGAGATGGCTCAGCGGTTAAGAGCACCGTCTGCTCTTCCAGAGGACCCGGGTTCGATTCCCAGCACCCACATGGCAGCTA
>PVIH01003702.1:38176-154995 GCA_004025045.1 Sigmodon hispidus
AAAACACAAAAAAAAAAAAAAACAAAAAAAAAAAAAAAAAAAAAAAAAAAAAAAAAAAAAAAAAAAAAAAAAAAAAAAAAAAATTTAAAAGTATCTGTTACAAAGAAAACTAGAGGGACGTCCCACTGGTTTAAAGTGTTCAGTTCCCAGCACTCATATTAGGCCAGTAACAACAGTCTTTATTTTCAGCTACATGTGATCCAACATTCTCTTTTGGATTACTTGGACATTACATGCACATGCGCACACACATACACACACACACATCATTAAAAGTAAAATTTTAAAAACCAAACCAACAATAATAATAAGAATAGGGATGGAGAAATGGTTTAACAATAATACTATTATTCTTGAAGACCCAGGGTTGGTTCCCAGCATCCACCCACTAAGTGGCTCACAATCATCATTAACTCTGGTTCCAGGTGATCTGGTGCCATCTTCTGGCATCTGAAAGTACCCGGCATGAACAAAGAGCACATACATCCATGGAGACAAAACACTCATATGTATAAAAACATTTTAACAAACAAAACAACATATAAAAAAAGTAGAATAAACTGATAACAAACACAGTTCATATAACACATCCTAAGGGAGGAGACTGTGAAAGACCGACAGCCCAGAGGGCACATCATATATGGTACCTGCTCATGAGGAAATGAAATGAGAACAACCTTAGTTTGACAATCTCTGGTTTTAATGATGGTATGTGTGCATGTATGTGTTACTGAAGTAAAACTGTAAGTGGACATCAATAAACTAAGGAACAGTGAGGTTCTATTAGCCGTAAGTGCTCTCCCTGCACACTCTTTACTTACCATGCTTAAAAACCCCAATAAGAAGTGACTTGTCAGCATCAAAGTCCCACCACACAGCAGGAACCTCTGAGTGGTCTGGCTCTGGCACCCAAACATCAATGTCACTTAAAAACAGCACAAGATTATAAATTTTATAAATATGTATAAAGGAGGCAAAAGGTATAAATAATGAAACACCAACAAAGATGCTATAAAATAACCAACATGCTCAACTAAACAAATACATTTTAACAAGGGTTACTGCCTGGACTCATAAGACATAGTCATCTCAACCATACACACACAAAGTGCTTCACTGTAATGTTATGGCAGCAAACAGCTTGATAAAAAAAAATCATCTGGTTGAAATATTTTGTATATGAGAAAACTGGGTTTTAAAAGGTCAAAGGAACTGCCTTGTGTTTCAAAAAAATTATGTCCTTTTTAAAATCAATTTTGTTAAGAGATTACAATTTAAAGTTCAGGTTTTCAATTTACAATTTAAGTAAACCATACAATGTACTACTTTTGTATTTACATGACCAGTATTCTGATATAAAATGACAATATCAGATTATTTCAAACTCTGATAACAATAATCGTTGGTTGTTTTCATGAATAAGAAGGAGCTGTTGGCAGCTCAAGTATACCCTCTCCTGCCACATGAGACTATTCTTCCTGGAACTTTCTCCAAATAACACAGGTAATACCCTGAAGTGATGTCACCTATAGGTGTGTTCATTTCTTCATCAGTGATTTAAAACATTTTGTAGGCTAAAAGATTCAGTCTTAATGCTTATTAGCATGTATCATGTGTGCGTGTGCGCGCTCATGCATGCCTGTGCATATATACATGTGCATGTGTGTATGTGGATGTCTGTGTATTCATGTATATGTGCATGTGTGTATACGCCTGTGTGTATATGTGTGCAAATGAGTGTGTGTCCTGACATTCTGTAGTAAAAGGGGAGAAACTGAATGGAGTATGCTGACATAGTAAAAGGGGAGAAACAGAATGGAGTATGCTGACAAAAATAAAAGGGACTGTGAATATTGCTATTTAATTTCATGAAACTATCAATTTTTAAGGATTCCCAGAAATAATAACAAAGTAATGCTATCTCTGTCTTATCACTGTAATTTCATAATTAGCAGAGACCTTTAGGTTTAACATGCTAAATTTTCTAATGATAAACAAGTTCTATGATAAAAGTTCTTTTTAATTTAATATGAAAACAAGTTGAGGGGCTAGAGAGATGGCTCAGTGGTTAAGAGCACCGTCTGCTCTTCCAGAGGACCCGGGTTCGATTCCCAGCACCCACATGGCAGCTAACAACTGTCTGTAGTTCCAGTTCCAGGCAAACACCAAGGCAAATAAATAAATAAATAAATAAAGTTTAAAAAAAAAAAGAAAACAAGTTGATAAATGGTTTATGTGTTCCTGAACTAGGCAAATAACCCTTCACATGACCAGCAATAGCCTTGAAAGAAAAGACATAGACAATGAAAAAAGTTTTAGTAAATAAAGGATAAACAGCTCAGTTTTGTTCCCAATTGTTTCCAAAAGTCTTTAGCACTTTTAGCAAGAATTTGGGTGAAATGACCTCTGTAATCTGTCAGGACTTTATTATCTGTAATTTCATTATCTGTAATCTGTCATATTATATCTTTGCTATAAAATAAGCCAAAAAAAATTTTTTTAGCTGAGGAGAGAAAAAGAAAGAGACAATGATTTTCCTGCTATTTGTCAAAACTGAGTCAAAGAACATAGCTAACAAAAATCTTTATTTTTGATGGAGTTTCTGACTCAATGACAGCTCTGGATCCCAGAAGAGAAAGCTGCAGCAGAGTCTCCTCTGTTCACCAGAAGGTGGCGCTTAAAGTCCAGGCCACTGTGATAGGCTGCCATTGAAGAATGTTCCTGCTTGTGAACATGGTTCAAATTTGAGTGCAACACATGATCACGAAGAGTTTGTAAACTGTTAGCAAAAGGGATACAAGACCTGCTTACATTTGCTGTTGATTATTGGTTTTTTTTTTTTCTTTTTTCTTTTTGGCAATCTTTCGCTATGCAGGCTGGGCTGACTAGAATTCACTTTGTAGATTATGCTGACCTGAAACTGATTTCTGTCTTTAAAAATCATGTAATGTTTCCTGTATAAGGCCTTCTTAAACTTCCTCATGTTAAATAGTTCATTAGAAGTACCAATAACTGAAATGAATTGCAACAGATGCCACTACCTTTGTAAAGAGGTACCTGCAGTAGATTATGATCAATGGCATAATATGTTACTAGCAGAGTGTGTGCCCAAACAAGACTTGGAGAGATGGAAAGACAGACTTGGTCCACACCAACCAAAGAAAGGGAGGGTCCAAACAGAAAAATAAGAGAAAGACAATGTTCTAAGCAAGAATGATCAGTTGTGGGACCTGTGAGAAATATAACTGTAAAATGAGAAAGAGACATAGGCATGAGATAGAGATCTGAAGACATTAACAGAGGACTAAAAACTTAAGCCATCAAGATGAAAACCCCCAAATAATTAAAGCTAAATAGTAAGTAAGTGATGTGTGATAGTTAATCTCAAATCTCAAGTTGATGTGCTCTAGAGTGACCCAGGAAAGGAGATTATTTTGATTGAGTTGACAGAGGGAAAGACCTACTCGTTGTAAGTGACACCATTCTCTGTTCCTAGATCCTAAACTATATAAAAGAAAGTGAAAATGTGTCTCTGTGTCTGGCTGAAAATGTAAAATGGTCAGTTCCCTCAAGTTCCTGCTGTTTTGCCCTCTCTGACATGGTGAATATACTTCTTTAAAGAAGTTAGTGTAAACTGAGTTGAGATGGTGGATATATTTAATCCCAGCACATGGGAGGAAGAGGCAGGTGGATCTCAGTGAGATGGAGGCCAGCCTGATCCACAAATTGAGTTCCAGGAGAGCCAAAGCTATACAGAGAAACACTGTCTAGGGAAAAAAAAAGGCTATAAAAATCAAAAAGTGTGGTGGGAATGTTTGTCTGTATGCTGCAAAAACTCTTTTGGCCATGGCAGGGTACCGTAGAAGAAGTAGGC
Source organism: Sigmodon hispidus (assembly GCA_004025045.1). Classification (NCBI taxonomy): domain Eukaryota; kingdom Metazoa; phylum Chordata; class Mammalia; order Rodentia; family Cricetidae; genus Sigmodon; species Sigmodon hispidus. The sequence continues at coordinate 42,051 of PVIH01003702.1, forward strand.
AGAGAAATTGAGGTTCAGGTATGAGAAGTGCTAAGTTAGACAGACTCCATCCAGCTGCCAAGAAAAAAAAAACATGTAAGGACGTAGGTGAGCTGGTGATTGGCCACGTGGCGAGATAAATGAATAAAATGGGTTAAATTAAGATGAAAGAGCTAGCTAGCAATGTGCCTAAGACATGAGCCAAACAAGATAAAATTAATATAAGCATTTAAGTCAAAAAAACAACCCCCCCAAAAAAACCAAACCTGCTGTAGACAGGTAAAACCTCTGGCCCAGACAGGGACTAAAACTATGTACAACAAAAAAAAGAGTACTAATATGATAAGAAATACAGGATTCAAAGGTGATACATTTAGTGCGCAAAATTATATTTAACAAGAGGGAGACATAAACTTGATAAAATCCAAAGAGAAATAGATTTATTTTTAAATGGGAATAAGAAATAGATTTATTTTTAAATTTATTTTAAAAGAATAACCAACAGAACAGTGGCTAGGAAAACAAAAGTAGATCAGATATAGACCAAATGAAAAGAGGCAATTAGTCAATAAATATTTATTGAATATTTAATATTTTAAGATTCCCAGTCTCATTTGGGTAAGGGTAGTACTGAGAATTAAACCTAGGGCCTCATGTGCTAGGCAAGTGCAGGACAGCAAACTATGATGCCAGCCACAAATGAGAATGGATGAGAATGCAATGATAAGTACAACAGCAACTTAAACTGTAATGGAAGAAAAAGTTTTTAATAGTAAAGGAATCAAGAGGCATTAAAATAAAGTAGTGGTAAATGACAGATGGCTATGTTAGATGGTATGGACAGGAAGGGCCGATTTAGGAGGTTAACAAATGAGCTAAAATTTGAATTATATGAATGGACAGTTCTCTTCTTTTAACTTTATGTATATTGGTGACCTGGCCTCATGTATGGCTATATACCACTTGTGTACTCTTGGTGGCCAGGAGAAGATGTCCAGGAACTCCAGTTGAACTCTGAACTGGAGTTACAGAGTATTGTGAGCTACTATGCAAGTGCTAGAACATAACCTTGGGTCTTCTGGAGGAACAGACAGTGTACTTAACTGCTGAGCAAACTCTCCAGCAACTTAAATGGACCAGAACAACACAGTATGAACTTGACCTGTTGGATGAACAGAAACAACAGAGTGGCTGGAATACTGTAGGTAAGGGAAAGAGCAACGAAGTTCAAGAATTATAGAGGGCTATTTTAGGGTAGCTAGAATCTGGATTCTGCTTTCAGAGGACATTTTGAAGAGAGGTACCAGTGCTTTAAGAAAAAAATCATTGTAACTATTGTTTCAAGGACAGAGTGTAGAGAGTTTTGTGGAGGCAAAAATATTCAATTATTCAATTCAATTATTAGGTGTTAGCAGAAGTTTAAAAAGAGAATTTAGACTACACTAGAGATTAAGTAGAGGAGAATGAAGGTGCTCACATTTGGTACATTTTTCATGAAACCAATGGGTTCTCCTTCATGAGAATGGGGGAAGAAGACTCAAGAATCATATAGAGCAATATATGGTACATGTAGTATGATGGAGCAGTCTTACATATGAGAGTGGAAGGAAAGCACTGGTAGGTATAGGAAGTAACATGGACACCTAGGGAAGATAATATTTTAAGAAGCAAATAAAAAAATAATTGATGGCTGTGGTTACTGGCTATGCTACGAAAGATTTTCGTGCAATCAATGAAAAAAAAAAGATTTATTAGAGCAGGCTGATGAAAAAGTACAAAGAATAAAGTGGAATTAGAAAACACAGGAGTCTGAGAAGGGAATCCTTAAAATGGAGTAGTAAGATAATACATTATGAAAGTTACTTTACTTTTTTAATGCAAATGAGTAGTATAGACCTGTGTGTGCATGAGAAGGGAGATCAGGAAAGAGAAAGAAAATGGCTCAAGAAAGGAAAATTACTAAAGCAGTGAGGTTCTGAAATGAACAGAAGAGACCTGCTACAAGCAATGAATTGGCAAACGAGGTAGTCATTTCTACTGCTGCCTGAGGAGGCAAATAGGTAGACATGGATACAAGTAGCTCTTGCCTGATTGTTTTTGTATGAAATATGTCGCAAGGTCATTATTAGACATGGTTGGTGAGTTGAAAGGGTGGTTTGGAGATAAAGATAAAAATAAAAATAAACCTCTTAAGAAGAAAAAAAAAAGAAATTTACTAGAAAAAGTGGTCAAATAGTTTGTATTTCATTTCATTTGATGTTGAATACTCATGGATTTGAAGTAAACCCATCCCCTTCCATTATGTATATGCTGTTTTGTTTGTTTTTTCTTACCATGTTAGTTGCTGAGAAGGCAAGAAGTAGGTTAAACTGAAGTTACAGAGGGTATATGATAAGAGAGAGAAGGGCAAGTAATGGGGTTAAGGAATGTAATGTCCTGGGGGAATAATACTGAATAATGAGGGGGAGGGGAAAGGAGTATGACAAGAACTATCTAGGTGAATGAGTGGTAAGAAGATGCTGTGAGGAGGTTCAAGTTAATGACAAACACCCAAGAGTTGGAAAGGAGGGAGCACTGGTCAAAAGTTACACTGAGTAGACAGCAGGAGCAAGTCTACAAGTGGACAAGTGACAGCAAGAAAGATTACTAGCTATGCAACAGAAACAGGTCAAGAGCCCCAGGGGTTTGCTAGGGTCTCATATGGCTGCTATATTAGAAGAAAACAAGAAAAGAATGAGTTCAGGAGAGTTAAGTTTTCTATTTTTTGGCAGAAAGCTGAGGATACTTCTACTTGATGGCTTACACGTAGTTCCTGAGAGTAAGAGGCTCAATTCAATGGGCCATTATGGTGGGTACAACAAGAACCAGTCAGTTTAAAACAGATGCTGCAGAGAATAGAGAACTGAAACACACACAGCCAAGAGGCAAGATGAAACAAACAATGGAAAATCCCTACTGTAGCTTGTTCACACAGCAAAGCATAGTCTCACTTCTGATCACTGACACCACAAACAGCTGAAGGATGAATATTCATTTGGACTTTTTATCTTTAGTGTTTCACAGTGCCTGAACACACTGAAAAGTGATTCTGGGCTCACAGAGATATAGATAGGTGGTAAGCACTTGCCTAGTATGCATAAGCACCTTGGGTTTGATCCCAACAATACAAACAAAACAAAATAACCGAGACCTATTTCTGAAAAAACAAATCAATCACATATTTCATGAGTGTCTACTTGAATGGCATCTTGGCTGCATAATTCTTCAAATTACTATTACCACTCCTGTTGCTGCATTTTATTACAGAGCCATGGATGAGAATAACATAAGAAAGGCAAGGGTCAATTCTCTATGGCTGGGGAATTTTCCACCACTAAATGAAAGAGCCACTTACTATGCAATTTTCTGACATTGTATGCTTGCTGCTTTATTGTGTTACTGGAAAGTAAACAAATACTTAAGTTACCTTGCATCAACTCCATCAAATACTTTATGACACTCATTTCCAATGACTTCTTGCTTTAGATAGTATAGCATCCTTACACGAAGCAAAACTCTGAAAAATAAAATAAAATAAACAAAAGTCACTAAAGGGAAAAAATGAGGAGAATATCAACATATGTTCATTAATCTCTTGCTTTGTTTTATTTGTTTGTTTGATGGAGAATTTGTATGTAGTGTTGGATGGCCTGGAACTTGCTGAGTAGAACATGCTTGCCTTGAACAAATAGATGAAGTCTCCTGCATTGCCTTCAAAGTACCAAAGTACAGGCATGTGTGTACCCTTGCTTATATAGTCTTTTTCATTAATAGAGTAATAACATATGATCAAATGACCCTCATTACTGATGATACACAAAAGATACTGCAAAATCTTCACAACAGTCACTATTCAGAACCAGGAAGAGAGGAGTTTATTTGGAGATTAAGTTTATTTGATGATAAATATATATATTTATAACATTTCACGATCGCTTGATGATACTATATGAAGTAAAAATCTTAGACCATACTATGGCTAGACTAGGTTTTAACATCAATGCATTCAGGAAAGTAAATGTTTAAAGGACTGTTTCTAAGAGACCCACTACCTACTTGTTGCAGTGGTGCTTTACATGTTTCTTGTAACCTTCATCTTGAAGGAGTTGCTCAGGATTATATTTTCGAAGCCACTCTGCTTTCTGTATATCAAAGGAGCTTGTCTGTGACTTTACTTTCTTCCCCTTTCGGCCCCTAGGTACAGGAGCTGAGAGGCCTGTTAAGATGAAAAGTACACAAAAATCAGAAATAACTTGTACAAAAAGCTATGATTTAAAGATTTTTTTTCCAAGGGAAAAAATTGCTGGAGGATCTCTGGGGTCTCTGTAGGTTACAGAGAGGTTTCTAGCACATTAATGGCAACAGAAGGGACACAATCACAAGTCAAACACATTTCAAGATGATTTCACAAAAAATAAGTCAAATCTCACAAATGAGACAATACTTAAATTACAACAGTCATTTTGGTTTCCTGTGGCTTGTAACCTATCCTCCTCTTTTGCTGTTGATTCCCTGATTTGCTGTTATCAGAAATGTTCAGTCCTTTGTGTTTTAGAATTTGCTTTATTAATAACATAGAATGTTCTAGCCTTAAGACAGGTAAGGTAATTTTTATGTCCTTGAGAGTTTCACTATGAACGTCTTTATATAATAAAAAAATCATCACTGTTCAAGTTAACATGTGCCACATTTGCTCAGTTTTCCAGAAAAGGAAATCAGTCACAACTGAAGTCTACACAGGCTCTCCTGTTTAATCTACTCATGTACCCAGAAACCAGCAACACATGAATCGATGCTTATGGTTTGCTTATTATCATTACATATGCTTATGAAATATTTGACATTTGTTTCTAGATCATATGCTCAGCAACCTGCTTATTAACTGTAGAGTCTGTAGAATGTATTCAAGCTAAATCATGAGGCTTCAGTTCAGCACCTTTAACCACAGCATAGTAATTGACAATGACTGGAGAGCTCATATTTATTCACCTCTACGATGTTTGAATTGTTACACACTTAATTCTTGACAATTACTAATAATGCAATTTTGACTGTATCATCTGAATTTTATTTCATTGGTAAATAGAACCAGTAAACTAGAAGAAAGCAGTTTTTCTATTTCACTTTTTAAAAATTATTTTCTAGCATTCAAAATTATGTACTTCATTATGAAAGGAAGGGCAGAACTTGTGACTACAGGATCAAAGGAGGTTAATTTGCTGGGGGTTTTGCAGCCATTATATTTAGTTTTGCACCTACCTTTAGTTTTCTTCCTTAAGCATTGCCCTAGCCAGTGCACACACTTATGATGCCCTTCCTACCTCCCCTCTGGCAATCTCTTACTCTGGACAAAAGAAGCGTCAGCCAGTTAGAAACTGGCTATGAGAGGCTGAGAGTATTAGAAATATGACCTCATTTAAGCAGCTTGAATTATAGCCCTTATCTTTTCATTTCTACCTTTTGAGGTTCATGACATCACAAATTCTTAAAACTTTCAGAAAACATGAAGTGCATCAGAGTTTTTTTGTTTCCAATTGATGAGCCAAGATTTAACTTCTTCAAGGTTAATAAAATTGTCAGCACCAATCTATTTGCTTCCAAGTTCCAAAATTTTATTGCTATTTCCTCCCTCATTCTTCCTATTTTGAGGGCTTATGCCTATTGCTTTAAAGTGTAAACTATAAGCCTACATAAAAGTAAATGGACCAGTATGATGGATCCTCATGTTCAATTATTATCCAATTTCAATAACCATTGATGCATGACCAATTTGTTTAATCTACACTCTTTCTCTAACTCTTTATACTATGTTGACATAAATCTAAGATGTCTATCATTTAATTCGTGAAGCTATTAGTTACCTTTAACTAAAAGGTAAGGTACGAGTAAATGTCTAAAACATGGAATAATTCGTTTCTTAATACTGAATATTCTAATGTACAATCATCTAGTAAAGATAATAAATTTGCCTTAGATTAGTCATCTCAGTCATGATATAAATGAAGGCCCCAAAATGTAACAGGTTGTTAAGACACATCTCTTTTTAAGTTACAATGTTTTTGTTTTTGTTTTTGTTTTTCTTAGCTCTACTAAATGTATGTTTATTGTTTTTTTCAGGACTTGGGCATGTGGGCTTTCTCTGTATAACAGCTCTGGCTGTCCTAGAACTTGCTTTGTAGACCAGGCTGGCTTCAAACTCACAAAAATCAGTCTTCCTCTCTCTCTCAAGTTCTAGGATGAACGGCCTGTCCTACTCCCCTACCAAGCCCCTAGCCTATCTATCTATTTGAGGATGATAGTTCTTCATTAGAAGGGACTGTCTGTGCACATCTAGAATCTATTCATTAATTACTAGCAACAATTTCAAAGTTGAGACATATTATGGGGGGGGCAGCTTGGAAACAGTATCATCTCCAGTTAAGAATTACTATCCCCCAATCATAGCATATATTGCAATTAATTTGTTGAAAAGGTCAACTATTTTGTTCTATAGAGTTGAGCAAGCTTAATGCTTTCTATTTCCTCCTTTATTTTATATATGAGTTTTAGGGAAGAACATAATTATATTTGAGTAATTCTGTTACCCTTACCAAAAGGCTAGTTCTTCAAATTAATGAATTTGACTCCTCTACTGACCGCCTCATCCAAAGCAAATGCTTGCTGCTGCACTGTCATGGAAATGTATAACTAACAATTTTAGCATTCTTCACAGTGTTTATTACAACTTGTAGCTGTTTAATTAACTTAGCTAAATGTCTGTCAAACTACCTAGAATTAAGGTAGAGGAGCTCAGGGATCTCTAGTTCTCATTATACCATGAGATTCAGGACAACAAAACTATAACATAACATTAAAAGCACAGTAAATTTTCATTTCTGTGGAAAATGCAATTGTTTTATGGTCAAAATTTATTTTATACTGAAATAAACATTCTGTAAACAAAGTTGTGGTTAAAATTCTTTTATATACCAATGATAATACTGCAAACCCATCACTTTGGACAGCAACTACTGATGTGGCACATACTTCAACAGACATACTAACTGCTGAGGATACTATTAAAAAGCAGACTGTGATTCAGTAAGACTGAAGCCTTAAATTCTGTATGTATAGGAGAGGATCTGATCTACCCAAAGACCATATTTAAGGTACTAACGATGCAAACAACCTTCAATGGAGGAAGATTTACCCATATTCATGATAAGGAGTGTCCAGAGCTCCTTACTGACACGTAATTTCAACTGTGTCAAACTGAAGGCAGAATGCCCATTATTAAACAAGATGCAAGTCAAATTATCAAATACCTGTACTATGAAAGAGCTGAGAAATGAGACACAACCGCATGGATATATTGTGATATATACTATAAGGTCAACAGTTTGCAAAGTGATATAAATTTAACAGTAATATATTAAAAAAAAAAAACCAAATCCATAACTTGCATTTTCTGAAACTAAGTTTTTTAATGTAAAGTTTATGTTCTTTGATTTGTTCTGTATTATTTAAAAATTTAAACAAAAGTACATTAAGTATTATTTATACAAAAGATTTTTTTTAAGGAAAGAAATATACTTGCCTAAATGATTTTGTAGCTCACGTGTCTGACCATCTTCAGTGGGAGTGATGAGATCCCATATAAAGCCTTTAATTTTCTCATCACCTCGATAATGAACAAGGCAATAGGCCAAAAGAGCTCGGCAAATGATTTCTACATCCTGTTCATTCAATTGCCGCTTAAAACGCCCATGAGACAGAATCTCTCTCCATCGGCCCCATCTGGTTAAAAGACAGTCACAGTAATACTAACTTAAGACTGAGCAAAAAAACCTAACTCATGCTTAAAAGTCAGGGAAAATAACAATTCTGTAATTATAAAGTTTTACTGAAGTTTTCTCTTGTGTGTAGAGGCATGGAATTGTAACTTTTAGTATATCTTATTCTGTGACAATGAAATATCTATTTTAAATTACTGAATGTGCAGACTTTAGAACAAGGAGGTTGGTATTAGTGATGCATTCTCACAGTGTAAATACAGAAATATAATACATGCTAAACACAGAAATTTGAGATAATTAAAAATAAATGTTATTTATTTTAATATGAATAAAAATAGTATATATTTAAACTTATATATAATTACATATGACAAATACTGAACATTTTTACCCATAAACCAGCAGGTTTTTCTCAACTCTAAAGCATTCAGTTCTTCCATAGCCATTGGACCGGTCATAGGGTCTCCGGAGTTTGGGTTTTTCTTCTCCTTCACTTTCAGCTTCAGATAATTCAGCCAATTCATCTTTTGTAGCACTAAAGGGTCTGGTTTGCTTCCTAATTCTTGGGGTGTCGATAACTAAACTGTTCTGTAAAATTTAATGTTACATTTAAGAAAAGTACTTTAAAAATTTTATTGACAATAAAACTTTTTATTTCTACCTTTTAAATTATAGAAACAAAAATAAGTAAGTAAAACGAAGTAGGTCTGTTAAGATCTACTACGCTATTAAGTCAACAGAAGATACTTTCTTTTATTTTTATTTTTTTTTAACTTTATTTATTTTTATTTATTTGCTTTGGTTTGCCTGGAACTGGAACTACAGACAGTTGTGAGCTGCCATGTGACTGCTGAGAATTGAACCCTGGTCCTCTGGAAGAATAGTCAGTGCTCTTAACCGCTGAGCCATCTCTCCAGCCCCTTAAACACTTTTATTTATTTTCCTTGGTGTTTGCCTGGAACTGGGAACTGAAACTACAAGACAGTTGTGAACTGCCATGTGAGTGCTGGGAATTGAAGCCCAGTAGTCTTGAAGAACAATAAGTGCTCTTAACCACTGAGCCATCACTCCAGCCCGATACTTTCTTTTAAAACTGTTATATACATACATAATTTTATACTAATATATACAGACTAAAAACAATTAGTATTTTCTGTGATTAGTAAAAAAAATTACTGTGCTTCTAAGATAACCATAATATATTTTAGGCTCAATTTCAACTTAATTTGTTTATCTAAAACTGATTAATAATTTAATTTGGATTTCTTTCAACTTTAGAATAAATAATGCTGAATTGCTTTTTTAATCTAAATTTATTTTAGAGACAAAAGGAAAATCAAATGCACAGGAATTTAAATACTAGTAAAATGTTGTGAATATTTTGCAGAACTAAAAACATGTTTAGTTTTTTACAGAATTAATTATGCTAATATATAAAGGTAAGGTAATGTCTCAATCCCTTATGATCAATTCAGTTTAACTCATTCAATGTAACTCATGTGTCTGCTTCTCTAATACAGGTATTATTGATACAAAGTTCATTAATGTTATTTCTGCTTATAAAGAATCCAAAAATTTGGCAAATGAATGTGTTATGAAAAAATACTACTCAGGTTGTAATATTATACAATGATAGTAGGGTACAAAAGCTGGCTGGGAGTTAAGCAGGCATAAAGAATTCTTAAAGAATTGAAATTTTGCAAGGTAGTCAATATAATTACAAGAAAGGAAACAAGGGATGGGAAATAACATTAGCCACTTAAGAAAGCTATAGAGCAGAAAAGGATCAGAGAATAAAGATGCTGGTGTATTTTATTTTTTACACAGTCATTTTACTTAAAGAATATAATATTGGTATCTCTTATTACACAATTTTTGCTAAGTTTCTCTGGCATAAAGTTAATATTTTTCTGGTCTAATTAGCATATTTTAGAGAGTTTATATATCTCTTTTTTGTTGTTTTAACAATTTATTTATGTATTTTATGTATATAAGTGTTCTTTCTGCATGCCAGAAGAAGAATCTCCATTGTAGACAGTTGTGAGCCACCATGTGGTTCTGGGAATGAACTCAGGACCTCTTGAAGAGCTAAGTAATCTCTCCAGCCCCACTTATTCCTTAACCCACTAATTTTAAAATTTGTTAAAGATTTTATATGCTATATTATTATTATTATAGTAGATTTGAGTGATTTTACATTTTCCTCATTTCTTCTACATTTATTAATTGGCAATTTCGTAAGAAAGAACTGTCCATTTTTTCATTTCCCAAGGATCTTCTCTTTTAAAAAATTTGTACTTGAATGAAGTTTCAGATCTATTTTCCTCATAATCTTTTAAGATCTTGATGAATTTCTATACAACAGAAATATTAAATTTCATATGTACTTCTGCTACCAACAGTAACAACTCTGATGGCAATTTCACAAACACTTACCCTGCCACTGATGGCATCTATATCTATTTCTGCTTTTTTGGCCCATTTTTGCCAGAAGTTGGGATCATCTAAGGAAATATCTGTCCGATTTCCAGATGCTACAAAACTTGCCTGAAATACATAAGAGTACACTGTTATAATACTTAAGACAGTGAAAAGGAAAAATACTGAAAACAAACCATAATGTCTTTGCATTTACTGTGCTTAAACTTATCATATATCCAAACTCTTAAGACATAGTCCAATATAATGGTCTTAAATATAACAGCATTTGTTTAATACCAACATAGACTACAATTAAGAAGCAGAAATAAGTAAGTTATTATTGTGGTTTAAATTGAAAGCTTTCAATAAGCAAGAGTAATATTTTCTTTTTGGTAGAAAATGACATAAGACAGAGGCATAATTTCTACAAAGGAGAATTAAAAATTATTGTAGAATTAGCTGGGTGTGGTAGCACAGGCCTTTAATCTCAGCACTCAGGAGGCAGAGGTAGGCTGTCTCTATAAGTTTTTGACCAGCCTGGTGTACATAGTGAGTTCCAGGACAGTCAGAGCTATGTACAAAGACCTGTCAGACAAACTAAGTAACAAAAAGCAAACAAAAAACAAGAAAAATGGAGAAGGGGGCTGGAGAGATGGCTCAGAGGTTAAGAGCACCGACTGTTCTTCCAGAGGTCCTGAGTTCAATTCCTAGCAACCACATGGTGGCTCACAACCATCTATCTTGAGATCTGGTGCCCTTTTCTGGCACACAGGCATAGTGGAGGCAGAATATTGTATACATAATAAATAAATCTTTAAAAAAAAAAGGAAAGAAAAGAAAAATGGAGAAAAAAGGAGGAGGAGGAAAAAGAAAAGAAGGTCTTAAAAGAAATTATGGTAAAATTTAATTTATGGCCTGACAAGACAGCACTTTGCTCCTCCTTTAACATATAAATAATTAAAATTTTGGATTACATATTTTTGTGGGAGATACATATGCACTGTGTGTGTGCATTTGTATCTGCAGGATATATGTATGTGGAGGTCAGAGGTCAGTCTTCACCTTCTGTTTATTGTTTTTTAATTTAATTTTACTTTAAATGCACTGTAGCTTTACCTGCATGTCTGTCTGGGTAAAGATGTCAGATTCTCTGAAACTGGAGTTACAGACAGCTGTAAGCAAACATGTGGTGCTGAGAATTGAACTTTGGGTCTTCTGTAAGAGCAGCCAGTGCTTCCAAGCTCTGAACCATGTTTTCAGCCCCCTTCTATTTATTTTGACAAGGGAGCTCTCCTTTTACCCACAGTTCACTGATTAGCTAGACAGGCTGATCAGCTATCTTCAGGGCTCAGTTTGTGCTAAGGGTGCAGACGTGAGCTACTTTGCCCTGACTTGTTATTTCCTTTTAATATAGGAGATGAAGACATGAACTCAGGACTTCAGGATTGTATAACAGGTACTCTAACGACTTAGCCAATCCTCAGACTGTCTTTATATATTAATGTCAATGTAATGATGAACTCTTCTACATCATTACACATACACACACAAAATTTTTACATATATTGTATATGTTCATGTATGTACATGGGTGTGTATATGTATATGAGGGTACAAGTGTGTGGAGGCCAGAGGACAACATTAAACAAGATCCTCAGAAACACTAATAACTTCCTTTGAGTCATGGTCTCTTCTAGCCTGAAGCTCACCAAATACAATCAAGTGGTGTGCCAATGGACCCTAGGGATCTGTTCTCACCTGTTCCCATCTACCAATGCTAGGCTGACAAACATGTTTGTGTGGTTTAGAGGTCAAAATTAGGTGTTGTGCTTACAAGGTGAGCACTATATTAATTGGGCCACTCCTCTAGCCAACCTCCTATTTTTTATTCTATTTTTATTACACATAATCTTTAGTTACTGGACTTCTTTTATTTCAAATGTTTTTACTGACTAATAGGTACAACTGTTTTTAGTTATTACATTCATTTACTGGGATAAGAAGAGCAGTACATGGTGAACTTGATATAAGATCAGAATGAATGGAAGAAAAGATTATCGGTTATAACTGGTAGACTGCTTGCTAGCATGCACAAAGCCTAGCATGTCATAAAAGTGAAGCAGCTGAAACATCCAGCCTCATGAACCGAGACACTACTGGATTCTTGGACCTTCAATTTATAGGTTGCCATTGTTGGAATAGTTGGTGCCCAGCCTGTAATTCAAATAAATTCTCTTCATATATATACATATATATATATACACATATATATACATACATATATATGTATACACACACACACATACACACACACATTCTATAAGCTCTGTTACTCTAGAGCAACAATTCTTAATCCTTCTAATGCCCCAACCCTTTAATATGGTTCCTCATGTTTTGGTGATCCCAGCAATAACATTATTTTTATTGCTATTTCATAACTGCAATTCTGTTACTATTATGAATATGTGAATATTTCCTGAGCAGGATATCTGATAAATGACCCCCAAAAGAGTAATGATCCACAGGTTGAGAACCACTGCTCAAGAGAACCCTGACAGACCCTCACTGTGTGTTACTGTAAGAAGGAACCAAGCTGAAGCCATTTTGAATAAAACTTCTGTTTTGAATAGAGATAAATACATTTTAAGTTCCCAAGCCTTCCTTGGGTAACTGACATCACTAACATCCTGGTTAGGAAGCTGAACCATAAATGAGGGCAAGCCACCCACCACACTTCAGTAAACCAACCAATGAGAAGAAGATTAAGTGTACCACACAGGGAAATGTTACTAAAAATGTCCTCTATCCCTGAATCCTGATTGGTGGGAAAATGTAACTGTAACTTGGCACAGATGTTTGTGGTTTGCACAATTAAAAGTGCTGAAACATTCTGGTCAGGGCTGAAGTTCTGCTCCAAGTCTCTTTTGTAGGCCTGCTATATCAGCAGTGGCTTGATTATAAATTTGTGTTTGCTACATTGACTTGGTGTGTGAGTTGTAGTGTCTACAAGCAGAGCCCACAAAATTACCTTAGCAAATGTTGACCCACGTCCTTCTGACTCAATTGTAATAGTTTTTGTTCGACGGAGTAATATCTGGTCAATATCTTCTTCACAGAACTTAGACCCTTCATCTTCCTCCTCCATAATGGCTCCATATGCACCTCTTCGAAGCAGGTCTTCTATTTCCTTTTTGGAAAGCTGCTGAATCTAAATAGAAAAAAAAGGGTAATTTTAGTTATATTAAAGGTCACACAATATGGAAACCACCCCTAAAGAATGTTAAAACATAAATGTCTTATTTTAGCCTTGGGCTACATCTGAGAAAGAATTTACTAAAATAAATTGAATTTAAAATAATTGAAGTTACTGACTATGTTTATTGTTTTAAAAATATAAATTACTACTGAACTAAAATAGTTTCAATTAAAGCAGTATCTAAAGGTCAAGTAATCTCCATTTTAGTACTATGCTTCTATATTAAGCAAAATACTTAAGACAACAAACAAACCCACAACACATAATTTGTAACAAGACAAAGCCAATGTAGAAGCTGATAATTTTTAACACCTGAAAACTTTTCTGAATTAGTAGAATTAAATTAAAGTTAAGCATGATACAGATATCCTCAGAAGATAGTAACATGTATGAATTGGATAGACTCTTAAGGCCTGGCAGTTCTGAAGCTACATATAAATAAAAAAAGTCACTCAAAAAGTACTAGCTAAATAGTTCTCCATTCTTAGGCGTCCTGTATATAATACAAACTGAATGAGACAGTAACACAGAACCCCAAGAAAAGCAAAATTGTACGTACACCACTGACGGCGCTGTCTCTTCCACTCATGCTCTGTAACACGGCTTTATCTAGGCCCAGTTTCAAGCTGGCTCGGTCAAACATTTCTCTCTCATATGAGTTACGAGTTACTAATCTGTACACTTTAACTGCTTTGTTCTGACCAATTCTGTGACAACGAGCTTGGGCCTACAGAAAATGAAAAGTATGATATTTCACAAAATGTATGTGATACTACAACTATAGACACAGAATAAGAAAGTATATGAGAAGTTTCTGATATGATGAGAAATAATCTCACATTTGGCAGTAAATTAGGTTTTAAGACATACTTATAAATCTCTTATAGGTTATTATGTTTTTAAATTAAGTTAAACCACTCAATGTGTCTGTGTGTGTGCATGTGGACAAGTGTGTGCCAAGGCACAAGTGTAGAGGTCAGAAGACAATTGTGAGGAGTTGGTACTCTCCTCCTGTGTGGGTCCTGGGGATTAAATGAGGTGGCTAAGCTTGGAAGCAAGTATCTTCATTTGCTGAGCCATCTTGCCAGCCTACATTATTGTATTTTAATGGGGATATTGTTTGGCAACTCTTATCAGAAATCCAAAATCCTAGCTGAGTGTGGCTGTTCACATCAGTAATTTCTACATTTGGGAACTCGCAGAGGCTACACATGAATTGTATGTCAGGCTGACCACAATATGAGGAACATCACCCTCATCCTACCCTACCAATGCAAAAAACCAAAACAAAACAAAAAACCAAAACGAACGACAAAAAAAACCAAACAAACAAATCAAAAAAAAAAAAAAATCATGATGGGAAACAGAAGCAGGTGTATCTCTGTGAATTTTAAGGCCAGCTTGGTCTACACAGTGAGTTCCAGGCCAACTTGGAACACATAGTGAAATCCTGTGACTCAAAGTAAAATAGCATAAAATATTCAAAAGTAAGGATAAAGACAAAAAATAAAAGTTATAACAACAAATTAAAAAACAAAACTGAAAAGTTTTGAGTATGAATATAACATGGTAAAAGGGAGAGATATTATGCACCTATAAAGTGAAAGATACCATGTCCTGTTATGGATCTTTTTGTACACTGTGAAGATGTGTCTTTGCCAAGGTACCTTCTGATTGGTGAAAAATGGTGAAATGGCCAATAGCTAGGCAGGTAGAAGTTAGGTAGGACTTGTGGACAAAAAGAGTTTGAGGAAAAAGAATGGCAAAGTCTCTAGCCAGATGCAGAAGAAGCAGAAGATAAACATACTGTGATGAAAACAATGTACTGATACATGGTAGAGAATAAATAAGAAATGTGGGTTAATTTAACTTAAAAGAACTAGTTAATAACAAGCTTAAACTATCAGTCAAGATTTATAAGTCTCTGTGTGGTTATTTGGAAGCAGGCTGATGGGACAGAAAACATTATCTGTAGTGTCCTTCAATATGAAGAGATTGATTTAATCTATGAATTAATTTTGGATAAACTTTTGATATTTAATTAGATTACACAAAAAGGAAGCAATTTAAAATGATATCTTGGTGCTAGAAAGAGAGCACTTACTGCTCTTTAGAGGACCTTCAAAGTCCCATGATAATTCACAACCATCCCTGACTCCAGTTCCATAGGATCCCACATACAATCTTCTGAGTGCATAGGCACCCAACTTGGCAAACCTACATGCACTGAGGCAAAATATTCACACACATATAAAATAATGTAAATAAATCTAAAAGAAGTTATCTTTTATTAAGCTTGGTATATTCTTAATAAATTATTGTATTTTACAGCTATTTAAAGTATTACTACAATTACAATATAGACTATAATAAATAATAAACAAATTTCACTTATAATTTTCTCATCCCTTCCTAAATATGTATCTTCTGAAATTTTGAACCTCTCTGATCACTTTTTTCTTGTTTTTTTTTTTGTTTTTTTTTTTTTTGAGATGGTGTTTTCTGTATATTCCTGGCTATTTTCAAACTTGTTATATGGACCAGGCTAGTCTTTAACTCCCAGAGTTCTGCCTGCCTCTGCCTCATAATCTTGAGATAAAAGGCACGTGCCATCACACCCAGCCTGAACACTTTTAATACTGTTCATTTTACATGTAAGTTTTTGCCTGCATGTATATATGTGCACCATATATATGCCTGGTGGGTGCCCTTAGAGGACAGAAGAGAGTATTAGTTCCCCTGAATTATTACAGATATTTGTAAGCTGCCACATGGTTGATAGAAATTAAACACAGGTCCTCTGGAAAAACAGCCAGTGATCTTAACTACTATGCTATCCCCCTGGACCCTCAATCACTCTTAACATTTGGTTCTATGAAGTCCATAGAAAGCTTAACTTTCAAGCCTTCATTATCTACAATATTTTGAACATGGTATATGATGGCTCAATTTTACATGTACTATATGATGACTAGATTACATTAGGACAATTACATACTTATGTAAAGGAAAATTAAATTCTGACATTTTAATTTAATCATGAATAAGTTAAAGTTAAAAGCAAAGCTTAAGTCTCTTACATTTATATGATGTTTTGGGGAGGCAGTGATGGAACTCAAGCCTGGGATATTACCTTTTATAGGTAATCATTCTTCCACTGAGCAAAGTAACCATGCCTCAAATTTTATTTTTGCCCCTACATTATTTTATTGGGATCTTTTATGTTGTTGTTGATTTTTAAGTTTTAGAAGACTGGGATTGAATGTAGCCCTGGCTGTCCTGGAACTCACTCCATAGACCAGGTTGGTCTCAAACTCAGAGATGTGCCTTCCTCTGCCTCCGGAGTTCTGGTATTAAAGTTGTGCCATCACCATTGCCAGGATTTCCCACCACCACCTGGTTTTGTTTTGTTTTGTTTCTTGAGGCAAGTCTCACTATACAAAATTGGGTGGCCTGGAGCTAGCTATATAGAACAAGGTGGCCTGAAATTGAGAGATCTGCCTGCCTTGGCCTCAGGAATGCAGGGATTAAAAATTATGCAAAATCATACCTGGCCTATGGAGCCTCATAAAAACAGAAAAATTATATTCAATTATTCATGTATTTTATGTGAGTAAGAAACACTAAAATTATACTAATTTATATTTTATTACCATTAAGTGATAATTAAAATAGTTTGACTATGCACAGGTGTTTTTTAAAAGAAACACAATGTTAACCTGTCTGTATAAAAATAAAAGATTAGGATCACCAAAAAAAGTAGTATCAATTTTTTAAAAATTACATTCCTTGTTAGTCAAGAAATTTATTACCTGGAGGTCATTTTGAGGATTCCAATCAGAATCAAAAATTATGCATGTATCAGCTGCAGTTAAGTTGATGCCCAGGCCACCTGCTCGGGTACACAGTAGAAAGACAAATCGATCTGAATCAGGTTTACTAAATCGATCTATAGCTGCTTGTCGAAGATTTCCTCTGACTCTCCCATCAATCCGTTCATATAAATATCTATTAAAATGAAAAGCAGAAAGTTTAAATGTTGAACATAGGGAAAATGAAGCTATGGTGTATCAATGGCAAAGTCAGCATCACTGTACCATATGATGCTATAAAATGTCTGCTATAAAATTAAGAAACCGCATCATAACAAAATATTTTCTACATTTGAAACATAAAATAACATAAAGATACAAATGTCTGCATTCCAAATGCATACATAACTTTGACAGCACAACACTAGAAGCTGTAAATGTTCTCCCCATGACATCCTCTCAACTGATACAGCACATCTATAGATGACAAGCTGGAATGCCGTACAAATTTTTAATGTCATTACATAAAGCAATATTTTTTAACTTCTGTTATTCTTCCCCCATTTAATATTCAATTTTTAAATTTATTTTTATGTGCATTGGTGTTTGTCCTGCACGTACTTAGATCTTGGGGTTATAGATAGTTGGAAGCTGCTATGTGGGTGCTGAGAATCAAACACAGGTCCTCTGGAGGAATTGCCAGTGCTCAGATCTGCTGAACCATCTCTCCATCCCCTAACATTCAATTTTTTAATTGCAAGGCATCAAATATATATATTATTTCAGAAGCTATCACAGGAATTTAAATAGTATTCATTTTCCAGACTTCCTTTGGTTCTTTCTAAATGTTAGTATTTCAGTACAAAACAGAGCATGATTTCAGATGTTACTTGTAGTTAAAAAACAAAATGAAACAGGATTTTTTTATGAAATTCATCATTTGAAATGTTTAATATCTTTTTGCACAGATTTATCTCCTCATAAGCTCTTTATATACGTCAATCAAGAAAATGCATACGGGGCTAGAGCTATTGTTGCTCTAGGAGATTGTGCTGCTTTTTGAGAAGAACCAGGTTTGATTCTCAGCAATCACACACCAATCAGGTGTCTTACAACTGCCTCTAATTCCAGTGCCAGGGTAGCTGACTCTGTCTAGTCTCTTTAGGAACTGGCGCACATGTAGTACACATAAACTCACTCAGGTGCAGATGTATACACATGAATAATAAATAAATATTCAAACATAGAAAATGTAAGAATTTTTAAGGGCAATATTATGATGAAATGATCTTCCATAGTATAATGAGAGTAATACACCTTTTAGTATGAGTTTACTGAAGTGGAAATACTGCTTAGAAATGCAAGGCCTTAGGTTTAAACCACTGTACTACAAAGGAGAAAAGAAAGTCATAATGGAGCTTGGAATATTTTCCCAGTTCGAAAACTGCTTGGTATGCACATATGAGGATCTGAGTTATGATCCCCAGTATCCATGTGAAGTGACATCCAGGAATAGTGGCATATGCCTGTGACCAGAGCTAGGAGGGACAGATCAGAGGGTCCCTGGGCTCACAAACTAGCCATTCTAGACGATCAGTGAGTTCCAGGTATCAACGCACACACATACATCACATACATCATGTACACACACTATACAAAGTAACTAGCAATAACAATGAACTACAATAATTATATAATATAAAAACATGAAATTTTACAAAGGTAAAAGAGAAAAGAAATCTTTCATAAAAATCATTTAAAATTTCAGATTTCCTTTCATAATACATTGATATGAGAGTGAATCTCCAATAGTCTCATAAAATATTCTGTTTTATTTATTTATGTAAATGTTGATTAAATTAATTCAATAGTTTTATTGTCATGAACAAAAAAACTGAAATGGAATAACAAAGCCATATTAAGCAAACCAAAAAAGGTAAAAACATAAATGAATTTTATGGGGATATAAGAATAATTTACAAGTTCTAATTATAGCAACAAAATAAAACAGATATAGAAACATTATACCCAGGTTTATAAATTAGCTAAAACACATAGTATGCATTTGTACCTCTTATGGATGAGATAGTCTTCCAGGATGTCAAGGCAGCGCACCATCTGAGAGAAGATAAGCACTTTATGGCCTCCTGCTTTCATTTTGGGGAGTAATTTATCAATGAGGACCAATTTCCCAGCCGACTGGATCATTGCTTGCAGATGAAAATCAGAAGCAGATGGATTATATGTATCTCGAAATTCTCCAAGTATTTTCTCTTCAGCACCTGTCAAGGAAAGATGACATAATAAGAGAAATGCAAAAATTCAAGCAATTTCCAGGTGCTTTAGTTTAAATCAGAATTGGTAGTCTTCAATACTTCTGTAATATCCAATTTTCTAGAGGCAACTACACTGCTTTTATTAGAATTATGTAAGTTTGCTCCTAATCCCCTACCAAATGACATTAATATCATTAATTTCACTGACGATACATCAATAACGTAAGAAAGAGTCTTTTAAAGTCTTTAAATACATTTTTGTTTGCTAAATTGTAAATGAGTGCTTCTAGGAAAGAAAAAACAAAACTATGGGCCTTCAGGTTGTGGTGGCTCATGGAAAGCTAAGGCAGGAAGATTGTTTGTATGTTTGTTTGTTCAGCCAAGCATTACCCAGCAAGACCTTACCTCCAACCCCATCCCAAATCAGCCCCAAACCAAAACCAAACCAAAGAAGACATCCCCCTCCCAAAAAATCAAAATAAAGCAAAACAAATGGAAAAATGCACACTCTTTTAAACATGCATATGTCCTGTATGTGTGTATGTGTGTCATGTCCAACCCCCACCCCCAGACAGGACTTCAAGGAATTCTCCTGGACTGAACTCCTAATCTTGTGACTTGGTGTGCTCAAAGTAACTACATACTGCCTCTGACACTGAATCACTTGTAAGCCCTCAGGGCAGCAAAGGAAAGTAATAACATGGGGGACAGCTGCAAATGGGGTGCTTTGCTTAATTATTGACTACCTGTTGGAAAGGAAAATGTCTGCTGCAATTTCTTTTAGCTACCTTTTATAAGATATGGATGATTACAGCATTTCCTGAGCTCCATCATAGTATTAACCAAGTTAGGTACATTAGTTTGTCCAGCTCCCTTGGATAAAAATGAGAAGTTCTTCTCTAAAATAGCCCTGTAGTATTTCTTTTGAATGTTGGTAAGCTCTACTTCAATAATAGTCTCTTCCTTAGGTGCCAATTTCTTTTCCACATCTTCTTTTAATCGTCTCAGCATCATTGGTTTAAGGATAGCCTGAAGTTTTTGTACCTGAATAGAAGCATGACAAAAATATATGAAATACCAGGACACATTCAATTAGCCATAGAAAGTAATTATATCAAAAGATTTGATGTGCTTATTTAAAACAAACAAACAACAGAATATCTACCTGTTCCTCGGTTTTCAGATCTCCAAATTCTTGCATAAATGTTGATTCAGAAGGAAACCTTAAAGGTTCAAGAAAGTGAAGAAGGCTGAACAGCTCTTCAACTGTATTTTGGAGAGGAGTGCCAGTCAAGAGCACTTTGTGTTCCTACAGAAAAAAGGGCAATAGAGTAAATAGTTTGGTACTAAAATTAAATGAACATTGATATGGATTATCACATGTTTACTGTATTACAAGCAAGTAATTTCTGCCTATAATATTCACAAATTGATTAAAATACAAAGATATTCCCAATATATTCAGTAATATATTACTCAGTCAATTAAAAAATTCTTTATTAATCTTGCAAGCTATCGCTTTCTATGTTAATTTTTTTTACCAATTTGTGCCTATAAAAATTGTAAATACTGGAATAATCATATTTCAGATGTTTTTAAGAACAAAAAGGTTATTTGTCTCTTAGTACCTTATCATCAACATCAGAACTAATGAGTCAAAGAAAGTTCATTTTTAAAATATGGATATTGATATTCAACTCTACACAGAAAATGAATTGTTAAATTACTGAGGTTTCTGAATCCAATTAAGTAAAGGGCCAACATTTCTAACTATAGAACGTCATCAAATTTTTAGAGAAAAAGAATATTTTAAAAACACAATTATTTAAAATTTGATTTAATAATTTTAAATTCCATAAATGTGTATATTCACATCTTTACATAAATATCAGATAAAAAATGGTCTTAAAAGGCAAAGAAATGTAAATATAGGAATAAAGAGTTGATCTGGGTGTCCATATACGTAAGTGAAGCACTAATTGTGTAACAGTAAGAAACCTCAGACATTTGCATTTAAAAGAAGCAAATATGCAAACAACAATATGACCTTAAGAAACTCTATTATTCATTAATTCAAATACCATAACTATATAAGAGTTGTTTTGGAGGGTAGGTGAGATGGCTAAGGGGGTAAAGGTGTTTGCAGCCAAGCTTTTCCACCTGAGTCTGATCCCTAGAATACACACTGTGGAAAGAGAAAACTAACTCCTCCAGGTTGGCATCTGACTCTACATGTGTGCCATGGAGAAAAATTGTCTTGGGTTTTTCTATCATAAATGATATAAAAATTTTGATGACATAGTTTAAATTATTTCTTTTAAGAGTCCTTCCCTATCCACTTGTTCAGCAGTCATGTTGGCTTTGTCAGTGTAGCTCTGACTAGGAGATACAATCTTATAACCCTTTCCCTGTTCTCTGGCTCTTACAGTTTCTTCAGCCCCTCTTCCACAATGACCTCAGAAGCCTCAGATGCAGGAGCTCTATAGTAGATGTAGCCCTTTGGGAGCTTGGCTTCATAACTCTGCATTTTGAGTGGTTGTTGCTTTCTGTAAAGGTTTCCATCTCTTGCAGAGAGAAGTTTCTTTGATGTAGAATAAGAAATAGCTTGTTAATTAAGGAATTTAGGGCTTAAAATTTTGTGGCCTTATTTTCTTTTCAATACTACATATCTACAGGTTTCGTTCATTTATTTTTATTTTATATGTGTGGATGTTTTACAGCAATGTATCTGCACTACATACAGGCCTGGTGCTACAGAGGCTGGAATGTAGGATGCCCTACAACTAGAGTTACTGATGGTTGTGAGCCCATGGAGATGCTGTTTACAGAACCTGGGTCTAACGAACCATCTTTCTAGACCCTCTTCTTTTCATCTTATAAATAATTAAATCTGGTCATAAAAGTAGTGTACTGAGGCTGGAGAGATAGTTCAGCTGTTAAGAGCACTGATTTCTTTTCCAGAGAATCTGGGTTCAATTCTCAGCATCCACATGGCAGCTAACAACTGTCTGTAACTCCAAGATTAGACAACCTTCACAGAAACATACAGGCAGGTTAACCACCAATAAAAATAAAGTAAATTATTAGGTGCTTGAGAGATAGCTCAATGTTTAAGAACATTGGCTGCTCTTGTAGAGGTCCTGAGTTCAATTCCCAGCAACCACATGGTATCTGACAATCATCTATAGTGGGATCTGATGTTCCCTTCAGGCAAAATTTCAAAAGAGCACTCATATACATAAAATAAATCTTTTTTTAAAAGTGGTATGGTTTTATAACATATACTAATAAACAAAACACCTCAATTAGCAAAGTAGGATTAAAAATATCAACTCTATGCCAGGTGGTGGTGGTATACTTTTTTAACTCTAGCACTTGGGAGGCAGAGGCAGGTGGATCTCTGAACTTGAGGCCAGCCTGGTCTATAGAGTGAGTTTCAGGACAGCCAGAGCTACATAGAGAAACCCTGTCTCAAAGACAAAAATATGAGGGCTGGAGAGATGGCTCAGAGGCTAAGAGCACTGGCTGCTCTTCCAGAGAATCTGAGTTCAATCCCAGCATCCACATGGCAGCTATCAACCATGTATAATGAGATCTGGTACCCTCTTCTGTAAACTGTATACATGATAAATAAATCTTTTAAAAAACTAAAAATAAAAAACAAAACAAAAACAGCACAAGTCTAAAAAATTTGAAGACAACATGTTAGCTCTAGTTTTGAATCTTATTATTATCTAGTTAGAAGACTAAGTCAAAATGATACGTTAAATTAGTTACCAGATTCATGAGTTTCAGACCCTCCAGGAGTTTACAATTTTTATTTTTTAACCTGTGTGCTTCATCAATAATCACACACCGCCATTCAATTGCATTAAGTTCTCCACAGCCCCCAAGAATCATTTCAAAGGTAGTGATGATTGCTTGGAATCGGTAAGCTCCTCGAATGATGCGCCCCTAGAAATGGCCAAATACAATACAATGGTCTTAATTTCACTTATTACTATTAAATGGCATAAAATGTATTAATAACATATGTTATAAGCCTTTTTTCATTTACATTTTTACATGTGTAGACACTTAAAAACAGTTTCATTATCTGACATACATTAGATAGCTGTTCAATAACACTGTCAAAAAAAAAAAGATTATCCCACGTGTGTCCAGTGTGTGTGTGTTTGTGTGTACACCTGCATGTACACAAGTAAATGACAAGTTAAAGCAGGAGCGCAACCCCGAGTGTCATCCTCCCATGCCCCGCCTGGGAAACCACACTGAGCTGACAAGTCAGCTTTTTACACAGGTGTAGGAAATGGCCTGAGGTTCTTATGCTTGCAGGGTGAGTGCTACTGAGCCAGCCTCAGCTCTCCAGAAACCATGTCTGATATATCTTGAAGGAAGTGACAACAGGTCTCTTCAGTTATAGGTGTGGAATGAGACATAGAGAATAATCAAAGCTACCCTGTACAGCAGTGGTTCTCAATCCATGGGGCTTGATCCCACAAGAGTTGTATATCAGATGTTTACATTACAATTCACACTAGTAACCAAATTAAGTTATGAAGTGGAAGCAAAATAACTTTATTGTTGGGGCTCACCACTACATAAGGAACTATATTAAAGAGTCACAAACACTAGGAAAGTTGAGGACCAGTGATCTAGAGCTTTGGTTTGAACAGTTGGATTGTACAGCTGCTGTTCATGAACATAAGAAAGCTAATGATTGTGGTCCTGTGTACATGGTAAGTTTGAGAAAAGCATTAGCTATATGCAAGTGGAGATGTTAACAGGGATGCTATAAAATAACACCAAGTCTAAGAATCTAATAATCCTAAGTGCAAATTAGACACAAACTCTTAGATATTAAAAGAAGAAAAAGTTAAGAAGAATTGTATCTGCCTATTTAATTTCATTTTTGGTTTGTTTGTAGTTTGTCTCACACGGGTTTTACACACTGTCCACTAAGTTAGACAGCAGCTCCAGCAGAGTGTTATTATCATAGCTTCAAAGTACAAACTCTTGGGGCTGGAGAGATGGCTCAGTGGTTGGAAGCACCAACTGCTCTTCTAGAGGATCGGGGTTCGATTCCCAGCACCCAAATGGCAGCTCACAACTGTCTGTAGTCTGTAGTTTTAGTTCCAGGCAAACACCAAGGCAAATAATTAAATAAAAAAAATAATAAAAAAGGTTCAAACTTATGGCAATTACAAGGCTTTGAAGACAGGATATATATCATAAGTAGGGCTCTGGGTCTGACTAATAACAATTTTGCTATGTTCTTTTACTGTAATCCACATAATTTCTTTATTCATCTCACCTAAGTATAAAGTAATTTAATAAAATCTATTTTACATGGTTGTAATTATAAAGATTAAGTAAAAGACTATATGTAAACTATTTAAAAGAAGACTTGGTACACAGTAAATAATTGTTAATAGATATTCTGTTACTCTTACATGAGTAAAATATTTACCAAGGTTTTGTGACTACTATAATTCTTAATCTATTCAAAAAAGTTGAAAAAAGAAGGACATATTCAGCTAATTTATGGAAATATATTCATGAATCTTAACTCTAAAAGTTCTATCTATATTTATATTATAATATGGATCAATTGATTCAATATGAGTCATTTTGAAATTAAAAATCTCTTCAGCTAATATTTTGGTAACTTTAACATTAATCATTAAATATAATATTTGAAATATAGCATTCAGTTTATTATGCATCAAGAATACCTTGGCTTTGAACTATATACTAAACTATAATATTTTTATTAAAGTTACAGCTTAGATTAAAAAAAAAACTCATAATGTTTCACAATTTTAGTTGCCTTTTCTTAAAAAGTGAATTAGGCATGGAAGCATATGCCTGTAATCCAGCACTTGGAAGCTAAAGCAGAAAGATCTCTAAAAGAATAACAACAGTCTGTGTTATACATCAAGGTTCCTATCAAAGAAAAAAAAATTGTAAAGCTAAATAATTACATTTATTATTTAAAGAGCTTTATAATTCTGCACTTGTTTGACAAAAGAGGTAGTTTTGACATAGCTAAGAAATAAAAGACTATATATGTGCTCAATTTTATACACATGCAATAGTTTAAACTTTGTCAGCAAGAGGGAAATTGATACTATCCAAACAAATCTGGCTATGCCACTCATTTTCATCAGGAAATAAAAGAGAAAATCAGCTATCACTGGAAACAAAAGCACAAGGCTATGCACACTATCTGACTTTGACTTCTACAGGCATCAGATGGCCATAATACATAGAATTATTTTAGAACAAAGCAATGAATGAAAGAAGGAATGTTTAGGTGCTAGTTAGGCAGCCAGCCACACTTGCTCCAATTAAAAGTATAACTCTGTTTCAATTATGTTTACTGATTTTTCTTTTTATTTCTGAATGAAGTTTTTATCAGAAGAATTTATATTAACATTCAAGACCACGGCTTGGAATTCTAAGTTTTCCAGTGTGTTCTGTCTTTTAATCTGTGTCTCTCAGGGTCAGAGGGAGTCAGACATGCTAGACAAGTGATTTACTGTGAAGAGTCCCCTGCTAGCCTACAAACCAAATTAAACAAACACACAACTCTAAAATTAAAATATATTGAACATGAAAAAGAACCTTAGTTTAACTTCAATATGCATTTAATGTCATTCTCACCACCAAAGAGTAATGTTTAAAGATAAGGTAGTGGAGGAGCAAGAAGTTATCAAAAAATTAAAATATATTGAACATGAAAAAGAACCTTAGTTTAACTTCAATATGCATTTAATGTCATTCTCACCACCAAAGAGTAATGTTTAAAGATAAGGTAGTGGAGGAGCAAGAAGTTATCAAACATTATATCAAGAAATAATATATATTTAAATAAAATTAGAAAAATAAAAATAAATTATTGTAAATTATAAACAACTATAAATTTATACATCTGTACAATTCAATGATAGAGTGAACTAGAAATATTAAACTGTATTAATCATTGCTTTTCAGCTACTAAATCTATCACAATATAAATAAGAATGAGCTTAACATAAAAGTATGCAATTAAAATCTGTATCAAATTGTAATTTGTTAATATGTAATACTATCCTATTCAGCTGTGGTCTTTTAAAAAAATTTAAAAATCAGTAATAGCACACCTGTGAATCCCTGAAGTACATCTCATATTGCTGTATCATCTGTCTGCTAATTAAGCTCCCGTGATAAACCACAACATTGATATCAGTCCATGTACGAAATTCTCTTTCCCAGTTTGCAATAGTAGAAAGTGGTGCAATAATCAGGAAAGGTCCTCTTATACCAGTCAGAAGGATTTCGTAGAGGAATGTAATTGACTGAATGGTTTTGCCAAGACCCATTTCATCTGCTAAAATGCAGTTTCGTCTGAAACAAATAAATACGTTATCTAAGCATACACACAACAGGCTTCTCTGAATACAACTTTTTTAAAGCCAAAAATACAAAAAGAAGCAAAGATCCAATGAAAATACTTGCATTTTTAAAGACATAAAATGTTGCTAATGCAGAGTAAGCTCAAGATTACAGTTTTATTATAATCCTGTAAGGGAACACTAAAGATTTTTATAGCTTCAAATAAAAATATTGACCAGTAAGTGCTTGATTTTAAGAGTAAAATGGCAAGAGCAAGGCATCAAATATTCAGGAAGCATTTATTAAATACCTTCTATTATCTCAGGACAGTATGAGAAGATGGGATACAAAAGAAAGAGAACATGTTCTCTGCCTTCCAGGGGCTTGTATCTATCAGAGAAGCAGACACGCAAATACATAATTAAGTAGTCATGCAATGTGCTATTGTAGAAGAACAAATTTAGCACTGGCTTCATCTGTGACTTTTCATTAGAAGAACCTACAGAACTTGAAAAACAAGCAAACAAGCAAAAAAAAAAAAAAACAAAAAACAAAAAAACCAAAAACAAAAACCCAAATAAACAGATAATTAGGTCTTTCCTCTATACATTCTGATTTGGTATGTAGAAAATAAGATCTAAGCAGTTGCAATTTCTAAAATTCCACAGATGATATTGCTATATGGCCAGTGAAGAATAAATATTCTTATGGAAAATCAGAGGGATATGAAAATATATAGTAGACTAGCTAGAACAAAGGAAAAAACTTCAGGTAAGTTTTGATAAGATTTTTTAAAGGGCAAACAAAGGATCAGAAATACAAAAAAGAAGTTCTAACTAGGGAACCAAAAGTTGGCTAATACGATCAAATGGGGAAAGGAGAAGGAAAGAGAGATTAGTGAGATGAATCAGAGCCATGATAGAATCATGTTATGCAAAGTCATGCATTAAAAATCTTTTTAAAATACAATAAATTTAAGTTTGTACTACTGGCTTTATTCCAGTGTGATGGTAGATAGCAGAGAGTGGGTAGAGTGTTGAGATGGCTAACAGAGAAAAAGTATGGAATCTGAAAAATAAATTAAAGATAAAAATCTAGGGTATGGGGAAAAGTAACAATAAAATATAGAAGATAAAGCAGCAAAATGTTGAAAGTAATAATCACAGAGATGCTAAAGATCTTGGAATCATACTGTAGTGGTGTCAGAAATAAGAATGGGAAAAAAGTTTAAAGGAAAAATGGCAATTTGTATATATTTAACACAAGAGAAATGACTTGGAAGCTAAGACTATTCCATTAATTGTGAAATAAAAAATTTCAGAAAAGCAACAGAAGAAAGTCCAAAGCTGAATACAGAGACACAGGCCTGTAATTTTGAGAGGAACTATCATGAATTTGAGGCTAGCCTGGTCTATGCAGTGAATTCTAGACCAACACAGGCCACCAAATGAACAAACAAACAATAGAAATCTAGACTGTAACAGTGGAAAAGGAAACTGGGGACCAGGAAGTGAGTGGGGAGCTCTGGTTGTGCACAGAATTACAGTGGAGGCTTAAGGTGGTTAGTAGGAAAGCAGAGACAAGGAACTAAGTTTTCTATTTCATTTTTATAAATAAATACCCAAATTATTCATAGATGTAGGCAAACAAGTTTTCCGGCATAGCCTGAAGACATAAAAGAGAAGCAAACCTCACTGGAGACTGGACACAAGATATGACTTAATCACATTGTGACACATGAGGTCAGAGCTGTGGGTGGCTAACATGGAGATGTTTGAGAAGGACTGGGCATGAAAGCAGGGGGGAACTTGAAAATCTGAAGCCTACCTATTGTCTCTGGTTTCCTTATGGAGCAGTCACACACAGAAAGTGACCAGATCAGAGTTAAGGTAAGAGATTGGAGGAAAATGGTGAAAGTTTAAACCAGGCCTTGTAAAAATGGGAAGAAGTACTAAAAGTACTAAAGAATAAAGACAATTTAAAATGTACTATTATTTTACCTGAAAGATTCTCTTGAAGAAAACAAATGATTAATATTTAGAAAGCATAAATCAGAAAAAAAGAACACTGCTTGTGCTAGCAGGTCATTTTCATGCCACTTAACTGAACCACATAACTCAAAATAACCAAGTGCTGCAACTCAGATGATAATGAAAGCAGGAAAAATGGACTTTCAAACAAGAACCATTAACTTTTTGATATCATACCTAGTAGCAACCTTCATTGGTTAGTCTGTACATAGTACAAATGCTTCATTCTTATTTACGACTTTTAACTGCTTTGAAATTACCTTCCTTTTTTATTATTATTATGAATAAAGAAGTCACATTTTCTATCCGTGTATATCCTTCTTCAAAGTCCCTTCCCCCTCCCACCACATCAGGTCATTCTCTCTTCTCCACATCTTCCCATCCCCCCCCCCCCCCCCCCCCCCCCGAATGGGCAGAAGGTCCCAAGGTCCCAATATTGCTCAGTTCAGCCTCCACTCCTGGCAAATCCAGTTTTCTCCCCCCAACATCGAGACTGAGTTGGGTGTTCCTCTAGGGGGAGTGGGATCCAAGGTGTCAATAAATTACTCAAGACATGCTCTATAAAGCATTTTAAACAAATCAGAAAATGAACAACAGCCAAGGAAAATTCAGTTTTCATAATTTTATGTTTGCTCATTAATTGCTTAAAGTCTGTCATTAGAGACTTAAATATCAGAGCTTTATATATTTTTGACGTGTCAACGTATAGCTCATTCTACAGATACAATTATTGATATAAATTGTATGTTGAAAGCTAAAACTCAGTGAATAGTTTGAGACTATAGAAAACTTATTTCAAATTTAACTATTAATCAACAAATGTGTTGTTACTTGCTTTGTTTTGGTTTTTATTTATTTTTTTCCTCTATTAGCTAGCCCCCAGTTCCCAAATGGAGACTTATTATTACTTTAGGAATGCCCAGCCTTAGCTTGGCTTGTTTCTAGTCAGCTTTTCTTAAATTAGCCCATCTACCTATTGCCTCTGGGTTTTTACCTTTATTAGTTCTATACACCTTTGCTCTCCTTCTTACTGCATGTGGTTTACACTGTGGCTGGGTCCTTCTCCTCTCTCTTTTCCTTGCTCCTCAACCTTCCTCTCCCCCAGATTTCTCTTTCTATTTATTCTCTCTGCCTGGCAGCCCCTCCTATCCTTTCTCCTGCCTCACTATTGGCCGTTCAGGTCTGTATTATATCAATCAGGTGTTTTAGATAGGCAAAGTTGCGCAGTTTCACACACTTACACAGATGCAACATAAAAGAATGCAGCACATCTTTGCATCATCAAAACAAATGTTTCACAGTACAAATAAATGTAACACATTTTAATATAATATTCCAAAACAAATATATGAGTGGTACACACTTAAAAGAACCAATGTTAAAACTGGCATCCAAAATCATAATTTGAATTATTTTTCTTAGGTATCTTTATGGCATGACTTCCTGGCACAAGCAGTATAACAACATAAGTACTTATTTTAATATTATTTTGTCATACACAAAAGGAATACATTAAAATCTTACGATAAACTACATACCTATTATACCAATTGAACAAAAGCCAGTTGAGTCCTTCTAGTTGATATTCCCTGAGTTGATTACCATTTTTATAGTCCCTGGATTGATCGATTTTCTTCCAAATATTAGAGGGAGGACGATCCTTTGTGAACAAAAATAAAATGAATGATGCATTTGAGATGTGTATCTTCCACACAACTTACTCATGACACAAGAAACCTTGCTTTTAAAAGAACCTAGAAGCCAAAGCACACAGTATTGATGAAACTTTACCTAATATTTAAAAATCATGTTAATTCTACTCAGACTCCTCCAGAAAATATAACAATAAGGCTCACATTACAATTCATTCTGTGATGGCTTGATGATAAAATCAGATGGTATTACATAAAAAGAAACTACACACCAATATTTTTCATGAAAAGACATTTCAATTTTCCTAGCAGAAGTGTCATTAAATGGACAAAAGTTTTAAATGGCAATACATTAAACTAGGGTTTTTACAGGGAACAATCAAGTAGGTTCAAACTTTTAAATCAATCACATTAACAAAACAAAAGGAAATAAAGAGAATTTTAGTAGGTACAAAAAAGGTAAATGTTCTATCATAACAAAAGCTATTATCAACACTGCATTATAGATTCAAGTAACTATAATTAAGCAAGAAAAAGAAAACTGTCA
Organism: Sigmodon hispidus; assembly: GCA_004025045.1. Classification (NCBI taxonomy): domain Eukaryota; kingdom Metazoa; phylum Chordata; class Mammalia; order Rodentia; family Cricetidae; genus Sigmodon; species Sigmodon hispidus. Next base: position 73,215 of record PVIH01003702.1, read on the forward strand.
TCAATATGAGAATTATAAAACGTTGACTAGCTGGCCTATAGACAGTTCTGTGACTCATTCCAAGACATAGCAAAGTCAGACAAGGACTCCTCCCATAGTGCTTCACTGCTAAGATGCCTCAGCTAACAAGTGTATGAGAAGAAGTTGAGGAACAATGCAGACTGCCAGAGAATAATATGTAGAGCTCCTGAGTAGTATTGCACTTTAGGAATAATGGCAATATTAGCAACATTTCAGCTCTAGCTTTACCATTTATAATACAGAAAAAATAGAGTTAATTCAATTAACCTATACAACAAAAACATTTTAGGTGCTTAAAGTTAGTATAGAAATAGATGAATTGCATATAATTGCAATTAATTGCCTTAGAGAAAATAATGAAAAAGTAGGATTAAATTGAATTTTTTAATGGAGAATTAGAAATGTTAGAGAAAGAATTGAGAGTAACATTTATTATAAATGATCTGAGAAAGATAAAAGAAAACTTAAATTCAAAGACGCAGAGAACTGTGTGAGGGATTTTGTATTATTCTGTTCTGATTTTGGAGACCAGGTTTCTCTGTGTAACCTTGGTTGTTATGGAACTCATTTTGTAGACCAGGCCTATTTCTGCTTCTGCTAGGATTAAAGATGTGCACCACCACCACCCAACCAGAGAGACTGGAACATTTTGGTGGGAAAGGAATTTCTAAAGAGATACTTAGTGAAATCTTAAGTGTATATTTAGTCAAATAAATTACATTTCTAATCTCTAAATGACTACATAAGAACTTAATATTCAATAAAGCATTATTTATAAAAGTAAAAACAAACAAAAAAGGATTATCAATAGAGAAGAGCTAAATTAGTTACATGGGATATTATGTAGTATTTAAAAGAATACTGTATTGATTGTACACCAAGGACTATATTAATTGAAAGTTGGGGTCTGGATCTAAGAAAGAAGTATGTGTGCTTAGATGCAAAAAGCTTTGGTTGTAAATCCATGCACCACATAAACACAAAAATTCAAGATAACCTTAAACTTGCTAAATGCAAAGTGCTAAGATCTTAAGAAGCTGTCTAAGAAAGGCTCTCACCAAATGTCTTGTATCAGGCCGTGAAGCTTGCAGTTGTTCAAACTCTTCAATCTTTGCAAGATCCACATCTTCTTTTAATTCCCATGTGCTATCTTCATATGGCAATGAGCACCACTTTACCAAGTAGTAAACAACAGACTAAAAGAAAAATAATTGTTTCCATTTTACCAAGAATGAAATTGATTAATTAGAAAATGTTTATAAAACAGTCTATCAATAAAAACAAAGTATTTTTTTAAAAAAATTATGTGAATGTCTAGGTGCCTGCATGTATGTTTGTATACCATGTACATGCCAGGTGACTCCAGGGATGAGAAGAGGGTATCAGAGTCTCTGACACTGGATATACGCAGTGTTAATACACCATGTGTATGCTGGGAACAGAACCTGGGTCTTCAAAAATGTGACTTAAGCATTAGTTTGTTTGTTTTACAGTTCCACTAGGCTTAAATATTTAGAATTTTTTAAGGTATTTCTTAGAAAAATATTTTAGATTTATTTTTATTTCATGTAGATGAGTGTTTGCTTGCACATCTGTATTTGTTCCAAGTGCACAACTGGTACCATGGAAGCCAGAAGATGGCACTAAATTCATTGTAACTAGAGTTAAAGATATTTGTGAACTACCATGCTCTGGGAACTGAACCAGAGTCAGTTAAGAGCAACCAGTGCTCTTAACTACCAGCCTTATCTCGTAGAAACATCTCGCCCCCCTGATTTTTATTTATTTTAATGTATACTTTTACCTTCACATATGTTGTATACCATGTGTTACCTGGTACCCTTGAAGGCCAAAAGAGGGTGTTAGACCCCTAAAACTGGAGTTACAGACAGTGGTAGCTATAATGACCATGTGGGTGCTGGGAGTTGAACTGGATCCTCTGGAAGAGTTACCAGTGCTCTCAACTGCTGAACCAGCTCTTGTACCCTTAGAAATTATTTTTACTGAATAATTACCTCACCAGTATCCTTATCTTCACAAAAAGAAACTTCCAATATTCTGTCTACTTCAACATAGTCTGGGTTAAAAGGTTCTTCTTCCATCTAAAATTAAAAAGTAAATTTAATGATATAAGAGAAAAAAGGAGAAACACAAAAATAAAAACAAATACCTCAGTTTAATAGCAATTATATTTCTAATATGTAAAATTCTTCCAATTTAATTTCCAAGAGCTATAAAGAATGCTATGAAGCACCACATTATAAGCAATTCAAGAAACCTAATAGCACTACAAATACTGCACTCCAGGTAAGTGATCTACTCTAGCAGACATGTTTTAAAGCTTTACAGCAGCTGTGGAACTCTGCTTTGGTAGTAAGATGGAATACCAATGGCTCCACATACTCTCACACTGCAGCTATCACTTTTTACCATGCTCCTCGCCTTTTGCATGGTCTTCTCTTAACATGCACTATCTAGCTGCACACCAAATATCAATGTGGCTACTTCAAAATCAACTGCACTCCTGCTCTTCAATCTATGAGTCATCCTATATTCTCTAATGGGTAAGTGGAAACATAGCTATCTCTGCTCCACATTCACAGTTGCCAAAATGGAGAACTGATAGTAATTTTGCTTTCTTTCCTTCACTCAGTGATAGCTAATAAATCAGCAATTTAGAGCTGTGCACAGTGGTGCATGCCTTTTATTCTAGCACTTGGAAGGGGGTGGTAAGAGAACCTCTGAGTTTAAGTCCAGCCTGATCAATTGAGAAAGTTCCAGGACAACCAGGACAACACAGAGAAACCCTGTCCCAAAAACTCAAAATAAATAAATCAATAAATTGCTTATGTGTACATTCTATTTTCATGTGCAAGCATTCATGCATATTTACACACACATGTTCGGACATGTGTAAAACTGGGATTTGCTACATTGTCCAAATTAAGTTCAAACTCATGATCCTCTTAATTAAGGAATTCTATTGTCATTTGCTAATGTGTCAGGTTTTGTATAGATTTTGTGTATATATACAGGGTGCTAGAGATCATAGTACATGAACTCTTATCACCGCAATATATATATATACATTTAAATATATGTGTGTGTGTGTGTATTTACCTCAGTCTCTCCTTTTATTTTATTTTATTTTATTTATTTTTTTATTTGGGGGGCTTTTGAAACAGAATTTCTCAGTGTAGCTTTGGCCAACCTGGAACTTACTTTGTAGACCAGGCTCACCTGAAACTCAGAGATCCACCTGACTCTGCCTCTCAAGTATGGACCACTACTGCCCAGCAGAGGAAAGGAAAGAGAAAAGGAAGAAGAAAACGAGGCGGAGGAGAGAGAGAGTGTGTCCACATTCATTCTTGAAGAATAAACAGAATTTTTCCTTTTCCTGAAGCATCATTTCCTTAAGCTTAACACAACTTTAACCCAGATTTCATGCTCTAGAATTACAACACAATGTTTTTCAAAACCAGGAAGCACTTTATATTCGGTCACAGCTTCATAATTTTACCCTTAGTGTCCTCTCTGCTGACTAGAGACTGCTGCTGTTTCTTTGATCTGCTTGAGCAATTCCCGTGTATCTTTGAAAGCCTATTTTCCTCAGCCACCTCAGCTTTAATTGCTTCTTGCTGCTTAAATATAAATGCAAAAGCGTTATACTCTATGTAATGCCTTAACACCAAAATGCCCTTCATATGGATTTATCTGCTAACAATGTGCATAAGACAACATAAGAATGGTATTTTCAGAATAGAAAAAAAAGAGAAAGTGCTATCGATTTTTTATGAGGATATATTCATTTGTTTGAGGTGATTATTTCAGGATGTTTACATATTGCTAAACATCCAAATTTTGAACAATAAGTACATGCAGTTTTTGTCAAATATAGTTCAAAAATAAAAAGAAATTCCAAATGTTTAAAAGGAAAAAAAAATTACACACTGTGATGCACCTGAGTCAGGTGTAAAGAAAAATTTTCTTTATGAAAAAAAAATGATATTTTAGTACTTGTAAGATTACCAATTATTGAAATTTCCAGACTACACGTTAGAGATTTTGGAGGAATATAAAAAACCTCTCAGCATCCATAAAATCTTACATGTTCTCAGCATAACTAAATTTTTAGATAATTTTAATGACTGCAAAGAAAGAGCTAGGTACAAGGAGAGGCAAAGGCAAGTGGGTCTTGAAGTTCTAGGCCTTCCTGGTCAAAAAGCAAGCTGCAGGCCTGTCAGGGCAAACCTATCAACTACCATCTTCAATCAAGATCAAGCCACGCCCTGGTCACATATAATATGTAGAACAAATAACCACAATGTATCATGTAATATGATCCATGAAGAAAGAAAATGAACCATTCCCATGGCATTTTGTTTTAGAAGTAGAGAATAAATAAGAACAAAATAGACTCTTCAAAATGTCCAAGAATGAGCTAGGTGTGGTGGCAACACTCAAGAGGCAGAGGCAGGTAAACCTTTGAATTCAAGGCCAGTCTGGTCTACAGAGTAAGTTGTAGGATAGCCAGAGCTATGTCTTGAAAAAACAAAACTAAAGATATGGGGTACGGGGAAAGTCCCAAGAATAAAAAACAAACTCAAATTAAAAGAAGCATAATAACTAAAACTCTGGGACATTTAAACATTTCTGCTATAAAATTCTTGTTACAATATTAGGGAAATGCAAATAAAGTCTATTAATGAAATAATAACTGTACTATATTTATATAAGAGAACAAATACTCTATGTTCAAACGTGTCAGGAAAAAATTTACGTGTATGATAGAAAAATAATGAGAAATTAATAACTGAAATTAATGTAAATATAAAAAAACAGTTAAAATGAGTATGAGAAATTGTTGTACTGTTTTAGTAACTATTTGTTCAAGAGTTTAAAGTGTAATAAATCTTAAAAAGAACCCACAAGGCTAGGAGGTAGTGGTACACACAGAGACAGGATGAGCATGGAAAATTCAAGACCATCCGGATTCACCATAACTGAATGTGCATACAGTGAGCTCCAGGCCAACTGGACAACACAGGAGTCCTGACTAAAAATACATAAAGATATCTGAGAAATAGGAAAAAAGTTGAGAAGGACATCAGGCCATTCAGCAAAGCCTAGAAGTGAATAAATCCTTTTCAATGATACCATATATACTTACTCCAAAGTACATAATAGGCAATTTTCATGTAATAAAAGTTATATTTCCCACTTATTTGCTGAATTATTACTTTTACTGCCTGAGGAACACACTGAGAAATGCCTTGTGATATTAACATATCCACATTCAACTCTAATCAACAAAATGCATGCTAATTTAAAAATATATGCATTAACTGCTACTGAATTATCAGCGCTTTTCAAATATCTTTTAAAAGACAGGCAGTCACTGCATAGCCCTGGCTAGCCTGAAATTGTTATGGAGACCTGGCAGGACACAAACTCATGGAGATGTATCTGTTCCTATCTCCTAACATAAAAGACATTCATCACTATGACTACCCATTAGAGCTGTTATTTTGGGAATTTTCAAGCTAATTTTGGGAAGAGAGAAATACTACATGTTGATAACATTTATAATCAATTATTAACACTGGAAATGTAAAAAAAAGTGTTTTCTTTTATGGTTCTGAGATGAGAATTCAGAGCTTTATGTATGCTACACAAATATTTTACTACTGAACTACATTGCTAGCTTCATCCTTAAAATTTTGATCAATGATAACAAATTTGATAAAGCTTTTTCCTTACGTCTGCCAAAAAATGTGCCCTCTGTGCTTGTCTTATCTTGAATCGTTTGATTTTCTGCTGGATCCTTTTATCTTTCAAAAGTTGCTGTTCTGTGGCCCACTCACAGTGGAGATAAGAGCTAAAAGTTTTATAAAAACAATATATTAGAATGATACAGAAAACTGTTTCTTCATATGTATATTTAATCATAATTTCCAATATGAAAATATACCTTTAATTTTATATATCTATCTATCTATATATATGTATATCACTTCATTCAATTTAAATAGGTTTCATAAGACTGATGAAACAGCTATTTTGATCCCTCTATACTAAAAAAAACTGTAGTCAAGGAGTCACAGTTTGTTTTACAGAAACAGTGATAAACTTACCAAAAACTATTTCTAAAACGACTTTTTAAAAATATTTATTTTTATTTTACATGAATTGGTGTTTTGCCTGCATGTATAACTGTGTAAGAGTGTCGGATCTTGGAATTACAGACAGTTGTTAACTGCCATATGGATGCTGGGAATCGAACTCAGGTCCTCCGGAAGAACAGTCAGTGCTCTTAACCGCTGAGCCATCTCTCCAGCCCCAACTTATTTTATTGTATTGATTTTGTTACAATCAAAAAGCTATATGCATTAAAACCAACATAATTTTCTTTGAAAGATTTAATCAGAGAATGGAGAAAACTGGACATTATACTAGAATAATACATCTTATAACTGCTGACTCCATGGATTTAATTCACATATAATAAATACAGAAATTTATAACAAATACAGAAATTTAAGACCTTAAAGTCAAGATTATCTTTTCATACATCTGATTTGGCAAGCTAAGATCAATTGTATATAAAAATAATAAAAACAAGCTGGAGAGATGGTTCAGAGGTTAAAGCCACTGACTATTCTTCCAGAGGTCCTAAGTTTGGTTCCCAGCAACCAATGTTGGCTCACAGCCATCTTTGATGACATCTGGTACTCTTTTCTGTATACTGTATACATAATAAGTAATTAAATCTTTACAAAAATAATAAAACCTAAAAAGCTCAAAGTAGAAAAGGGATAGATACCTGTAATTTATAAAATTATATTTTATAAGGATTCTTATATTTTGATATAATTTCAAAAATTCAGTCTTAACATGAACATTTTTCTTTATTTGTTTTTTTGTTTTGTTTTGTTTTGTTTTTCTTTAGAAGCAGGGTTTCTCTGTGGAGCCCTGGCTATTCTGGAAATAGTTCTATAGACCAGGCTGACCTTGAACTCAGGTATCTCATTCAAAAGTGCTGAGATTAAAAATCATGTGCTACCACACCTGGCCATAAACGATTTTCAAATACAGCCTTTTTACTTTTTAATAATTGAGTTCTTATAGTTATAAGTAATATGTATTTTCATTAGAATGTAGATAAAATGAAAATGTACTAACTGTAAATCAATATACCTATAAATTAAATAATTCATATTTAAATAAATACCATTTCATAATTTTTAATTCAAATACTCACTAATTTTTGTATTTCACAAAAAATTCTTCTATATCAAGCACAACTCCAGGGGATATCTAAAAAATTAAAAGTAACAACTGTAATTCAAGCAGAATACAAAATATAAAGTGTAAAGTATATTGTACCATTACTTACTTCCTTTTTTACAATTCTAGAAGATAGTATTTTGTCTACAATTGCAGCATCTTCTTCACTTGGATTCTCCTATAAGGACGAAAAATATATGATGAAATATATTCTAAAAATATCATTCAACAAATATGAGTGTCACACTTAGATTGATCATTCAACAAATATGAGTGTCACACTTGGATTGAGCAATATGTGAAATGTTAGGAAAGAAAATAGAAAGAGAAAGCAAAAAGAAGTCTTATCATCACTACTCTTGTCACCACCTGTATTATCATTCTAAGAACCACAGGGCTTCTTTTCATCTCCAATCCTTCCACTGTCATGTTTCCACTGTAGCAATTAGAAAATTCAGGTGGACACAAGATAAATATCTGCCCAAGGTTTCAACTCAAACAGACAGTGGCTAAATGTTTGGCTTACAGTGCATACAAAAAAATAAAAATATAGACAATTTAGACAAGGAAATGAAGGAAAGAGGTAGTGTGAATTCCTGGTGTGGTGGCTGAAATGGAAGCCTTACCACGAATAACTGTAAAGGTTGTTCACCGGGCAGAGGAGCTGAATTCTTTTTCATTTTTATAGTGCCTCTGACCTCCTCTTCAGACTGTTTTCCTTCTCCATCTTCTGCATACTTTTTTCTTTTAATTTGTCGATTTGATCTTCTTTTCTGTAATGAACCATAGGATGTAATTTATATAAATTATTTTTTAAATTTTTAGCAGAGATTTAAAGACTATTACTCTTATGTTGGTGATTTCTTAGAAAAAAATTAAAAATATATGTAACATTCATCTCTTTGTCTTTTTCTAAATGAAGGCTATAATATGCCCATGAATTCAAACTCTTTCCAACACTTTACCTCCATAATTTCAAATATAAAAGTTTAATGACACGATTGTTTATTTTTCTTTATGAGTTAAGAAAAATAAGACCCGGTTTTATTCTGAACTAATTCACAGCTTGGAAAGGCAGTGTTCTATTAGTAATACATTTATTACTGGATTTGTTTTCTTTAGAAACAATTACAAAAATAAAAGGTTATCTTATTTATCTATTAATTTACTCTGTAGACAATACACATTTTAAACTAAAATAATTTTATGCATTTTCCCAAAAACTAAAAGTTATATCAAATGGTTATTTGTTAAATATTTGAAGCATAAACATAGAAGAAACTGTGTTCTCTAAAGCATGTGAAAATGTTTACAATAGAAAATAAAATGTTTTAGATTGAAGATATAAAATGATTATGTGTAATTGTTTAGATAAAGTACTAAGGAATTCACTAGTTTCTTTAACATTAAAAGAAGGACAAAACCATATAACAAGCCTTTTTAAAGGTAGTACTTGTAGTAATAGGTGTTTTTAATGGTCTAATTTTAAATCAGAACCAACTCCCTAATTAGCTAATAGCTATTTTGACAGATTATAATTCAAAGAGAGTTTTCCAAAACAAAATTATACAAATTCTAAAGTTTTCACTTAAACAAACAAACAACAGCAAAACAAAAACCCAAACCCCAAATCAAAGCTCAGGTTATTTTCAGAATACAAGAGAACTTAAGTGAGCATGTACTTCTATAAACCCTTTTGTAGAGGGGTCTCAGCCAACTAGTCAACTAGGCAGTAGCAATATACATGGTGAATCTGACCTGCCTTGCTTTCCCTGTTCCATTTCTTTTATTCAGAGTAATTTTCCTGACATTCCCCAAAATGGAACCAGAAAATGGCCCCTTATATTCTACAGTTTTTCTTAGTTTCTACAGTATTATCTGTGTGGAAGCTTTTACATTATTTTCACACCCAGAACAAAACCAGCTGTAACAGAATTGAATCTGTGTAACAGTGAGGCACCAAGTTGTTATTGTATTAAGTGTGCAGTGGTAAGATCATGCCTCTTTGTCTTCCAAGATGAGAAATACTATACAACAAAGAAAGGCAATGTGTGGGTACCCAAATTCCAGGCCTTTCTTTTTGTTAGGATGGGTCACTATCTGCTTATACTTTCTGTTGGAAGGAAAGGGGTTCTAACGGGAATTGAGCCTATGCTAGGCAAGTACTCTATGACTGAACCACACCTCCCAGCCTTTCTGTTGGACATAAACACATTTGTGTTTTGGTTGCTTGTTTAAGAGACAGGGTTTCCCTGGCTGTCTTGGAATTCACTGTATAGACCAAGTTGGCCTCATAGATCCTCCTGCCTCTGCCTCCCAAGTGCTGGGATTAAAGGTGAGGGACACTATGCCTGGCCTCACATTTACATTTTCTAACATCAAAACAATACTTTGTTAATGGAAGAGACAGGAAGGTAATATATAACCATAATAAAAAGACTACATAAAGTCTACTCTTTTTCACATACTAATTTGAAAAACATATGAAATATCCATTGATCTCTAGAGGGAAAGTTCTTACTTAGAAACATACTTAGGCTAACTGTATGTTTAGACTTCTATTACAACCATCATATAATCTTAATGTTCAAAATAGTGTAAATTAGTACTCAACTTTACACATAATATAATAAAACATGTATGAATTATCAAAATTACACTACATATGATTTCTAAACAATTAAGTTTGAGAGTCATTCAATATATATTTGTAAGGTTCTACGATATATGTTCAGCTATCTTAGTTTTCTTTCTGATTACTTAGCTACTTATTGGTCCTCTGAAATGTTCACTGATCTTCAGTTAAAAAAAAATACATGAGGGCTGAAGAGATGGCTCAGAATTTAAAAAAAAAATACATAGTGTAAAAATTCCTTTACACTCACAAAAAAGTATACTCAGACAACTTCACAGGATGAGGGCTACTTATTATAAACTGTTTATCAGCCTAATTAATTTATTTGACAGTCTGTGGAGAGAAGACTGCAGATGGTCTCATCCTAAATCAGGTTAGGTGAAGTACATTTTAGGTAACGATGAAAGATGCACCACTTCTGCAGTTATCTTTCTCTATCATATAATATCTCTAATGAGTTTTTAAAGTATAGAAACAAATCTGACATCCACATAATTGGTAAATTTCTGACTGTGTTTTTTTTTAAAGAGTAACATATTCTCTCTTCTAGTTTATTTCTCGCTTTTATTCTCCTATGTGAAAGGCTTTGGCAGATTAGCTCACTGTACTATGAATGAAGAAAGCACAGGTTTATGATTTTAAGTGACTAACACTTTGTTATGTTAGAACATATTTCCTGTAAATGTTTATCATAATCTGCTGCAGAGGCATTTACAAAAACATAGACTATAAAATTTAGTCCAATTACAAAAGTTTTATCAAGTTTTATCAAGATTAAAGACATAAAATTAAACATCACATTCATAATTCTAGATTTCTCTGTCTCCAAAATTTAATTCAATTTTAAGAGTTCATCTTCACAATCCACTGTTGTCATTGAAAGCTATATGGACCTTTCCCTCATTTGTAAAATGACACAACCAAATATCCCATAATAAAGATTTGTACTTATTAGAAAATATACATTTTCTTTTAATTTTGTCAAAGCAACCTAATACTATGGTGAGAAAAGGAAGATATTTTTACAAAGAACTATACTACTGTTTCACTGTTTGGAAATTACAAAATGAAAAAATGGCCAGCATTATTCTAGTAAAAATTAAACTAAAAATTCTGATACTGAATAAGTTAAGTATAAGTTTACCTAAGTTAAGGATAGCATATGAAGAAAAGGCCAGGCCATATGATATTAGGAGCTTCAATCACTGCCCTTACCTCAACTCTTGCAGCAGCCCAGGAGCCTTGAGCCACTACTCTCCCATTGGATAAGAAGCTGCATAAGGAAGAAGAAAGGCCATTCAGGGGCTTTCTGGCCCCATAATTCAACAATTGCCACCACCCCTACGGCCTACAGTAGTATTTTAAGTATTAGAAAGCAGAGGGTGGCCTGAATTACTATGACCTTCACTATTGATGTATATATATATATACATGTATATCTTTATATATAATATCCCCATAGGATAATTTTGATATCTACCTAATATTTTAAAGGCAAAATGCACAATATTTATATCTTTCAGGGTTTTTAGTATCATAGATTATCTTCAACATAAGCAGACAAAACGTGTTAACTCTAGGAGTGAGTCAATCCATTTGCTCTGTGATTTGCATTATTTTTAAAATTACTATCTCTACCACTAACTTCATTCAAAGGACTTTGTAAGTCCAAGATCTCACTGGATATTGCTTTATGTTGTTAAAGGCCATCCAGGACTTTGTGTTTCTATTTAACCTCTCAGAGTTTCAGTTTCATACTGAAAAATGATGGGTTTAAGGGAGACAGATACATTTCCTCCCACATCTAATATTATATGGTAATACTCTAGAGGTATAATGGAATAATGATACCCTGCAGGGTTTACTATATAATAAATTGTGCTTTTATCACTTAACTTAGTGTGTAAATATCCATGAGGCAATTTCATACTCCCTAAATAATTCTAGCAGTTTCCAATTCTCAGAATAAAAATCAATACTCACTTGAGAGTGTTGGTCTTTGCATGTGTACTGTGACATCTGCTCTGCATCAGATGGCTCATCTGAAGACTCATTCTTTCTTTTTTGTTTCTTACCCAATGTAATAATGAGTTTGCTGTTTCAAGAAGAAAGAAATTAACACTCAAAATTCTGCCTTTTCCGTTTTTGGTGAATAAGGTTTCCATAATAAACGTAATTTTATATTGTACATGTCTAACCAAATACATTAATTAAACTAAAATCAATATAGATATTTTCAAAAAAAATTCTTCTAATGGACTAACTACAGCCTGTAACACAGAGAAGAAGTCACGTTATAACATTGCTTCATAGGCTCTGGATATAATTACTGTGGGAAAATTTTCAAGTAACACAATTATTTAACAATAAAAAGAATTTATTATCATACAGCTTCAGAAACAGAAGTGTTTCTCGACTTCCTACCTACGGAAATGTTGTTTGTTGCACTTGAATACCCTGCTGCCCAAAGCCTTTGACTTCTACTCTACAGCAATGTCTCCTGTACTGTAGACAATCTGACAACTGGCTATTTGTTAACATTTTAATTTTATGTCAGAAACTATCAATCCTATATTATGTACACCTAGGAATAAGAAATACTAATACTACTTATATAATTCTTATAAGTATGTGTCAGTATAACTTTCTTGCTTCCGAAAGATTCTATTTCAATAATATTACCCAAATGTCAAATATATATCTCTAAACTAAAAGTCTGTTTTCTTGAGAGATAAGTACTGGGATTCTACATTTCACTATCTGTCTCAACAGCATTATTACTAAAGTACCATAGTAATCATAAACAATGTTACTAACCAATAAAATTCTTTTAGATATCTATTTCCAAAACTAAAAACTCCTCCAGTATTTTCATATGTGGTATATCAAGTAGATCCAAATCCTTAACAATTATTTATGAATTTTGGCAGTTATGAACATGATATGATCACAGATTCAGCAATTTGAACCCTCAACATTGAGCAAATTGCCTGATCTCTTAGCTTTATTTCTCTGCCTCCAAGGCAGAGAAAGTATAATAGTTGCCACTCTTACTATTAAATAAATAACAATATATATTTTATGGTTTGAATTTTAAATGTCCCACAAATGTTACTATTCAAACTTGGTCATCATCTGATGGCACTATTAAGATGAGGTTGTGTTTATCATTAGGGGTGTTCCTTTGGTGGGGACATTGAGACCCTGGCCCCAGGCTATCCATAGACCTCCTATCTGACATGGGTAGCTTCCTCTCCACATGCTCTCAGCCATGATGTCTGGCCCCTTCACTGGTCCACAACAACAGTCAGTACTGATGGACTGAAACCTCAAAAACCAGAAAGCAAAATTAATCTATCATTTCAGGAGGTTGTTTATCTCAGATGCTTTGTCCCAGCAATGGAAAGTTAATATATTAGCTCATAAATAACCTTACAGATCGTCAGCTAATAGAAACTACAAGTTATACCAGTCACAAAATGACAATTTAACTTAGTGAATAAGGGCCATGACAAAAATGCTAAAATGGAGGTTAGCACAGAACTCAGTATGACTATTTTAGAAGTGTTTATGTTTATGGAAGGAAGATAAAGAGGCATTACACAAAAGGTAGAATCTGAATGATGAAAAGGACTTTAGCAGACAGTGAAAGGCTATGGTACATCCCAGGCTGGAGTATTCAAAGAAAATCAAGGTAAATGTGTAGCAAGAATGAGTAGAACACATACAGAGAGCAAGTGAGGGATGGATAACTATGCAGTGAGGAGTACAGAAGGCCTTATAATGACATGCAAAAACTAACATTTAAAGTTCAAATCAGCTTTTATACTCCATAGGATAAGATTCTACCTAATGAATAGGTCCTAAAATATATCAGAATGAATTTAAAAGAAATAATACTAAGGGATAAGAATTTTTAAAGAAGGAAGTAGTGTGACTAGAAGGAAATGATGTACAAGCCAGAGAAACTATTGAAAAGGTAAAGAGCATGTAAAGAAGACATAATCTATGGCCACAGCACTGTGAAGGAAGGAGTAAGTGTGATCCTCAAAGATGTAACATAACAAAAACTTGTAGATGAATTTCCCCCATGATTTGGTATGTTCAATAAGATAATGTTAATTCTTACTTGTCTTCTTTCACTCTTATGAATATGTGGGGGAAAGTAAGTAAGAGGAAAAGTATAGTTATTTTTGTGGAGCCTGGAAAGCTGGCATTTTTCTTACCGTTTTCCCTCCTAAAATAAAACCTGCCCAAAAGTCAAATTTACTATCTATTGTAACGTGGCCTGGTTCTTCCTCCTCATCTACAGTGTCAATGTCATTTCATTTTCATTTATCAATCCAAAATAACCTCAGTTCTTAGAACTAAGGTTTACATTCCGCACTCCCACTCACTGTGAGTTAGCTTCTTTGCAAACTTAAAATGCTCTTTTTTATTTGATGTTCATTTGCACAAGCAAAAAGTCTTTGTATAAACAGACAAAAATGAACACAGGAACAGTAAGTAATTTGCTCAAAAAACTAGATTAAGAACAGAGAATTGGGGTTTGGAGGGCTAGAGCAATAGCTCAGTGGTTAGAAGACCTGGGATCAATTCCCAGTACCCACCATGGCAACTCACAACTGTGTATAAATGTAGTCATGGGGTAGATGAGTTCCTTGTCTGCACATGGGTGTGCCCACATATGCTCACACACTTAAAATATAAATACAGGAAACATGATTCCATGAGGAAGGCTTCCTGCTAACAGACCTGATGGCTGGAATTCGATTCCCAAGACCACATGGAGGAAGGAAAAAACAATTCCCAAGTTGTCCTATGAAACTTGTATACCAAGGCAAATTTGTATTCTCCACACACACAAAATAAGTAAAACTTTAAAAACTTTAAAAAGTTATAATAAATAACTGACAAAAATTAAATATTACCCACTCTAAAGCCTGAAGTACAATAATCAGTAGCAGAAAATGACATTATATTAAAATGTAAGAGCCAGTGTGAGGGGGAATGTGTGGTGGAGGTGCACTCTTTTAATCCCAGCACTTGGGAGGCAGAAACAGGTCAGTGGCTAAGAGCACTTCTTCTTACAGAAGATCTAGGTTCAATTTGTAGCACCCACATGGCAGTTCACAAGCACTCAGCTCCAGTTCCAGGATGTAGAAGATACGCAGACACACATGGCAAGGAAAACACTCATACATATAAAATAAGATAAAATAAATAAATCTAAAAAAAAAAAAAAAACTTAAAAAAAGACTTCCTCTACCTACCTTTTAAACGTTGGTTTTCAGTGAATTTTGGTCTCTGTCATCCCTGGAAGCTTTCATCTTTCTCAAACTCATGTTAACCTGAATTTATCTAGTCACAAACCATGTAACATTTCAGACATACAGGTCTCTTAAGACTATAAAGGAGCTGGAATATTCCTGCTGCATACTGACATAAAGGGTTTTTGCATTGACATGTATTTGTAATACTGGTGTAAACAAGCTACTGTATTTCAGTGCACTGTGATCATACACAGAATAAAATTCTCTGTGACAGTAGTAAAAAAATGTATTGATCGATCTGAAAAAAAAAAATGTAAACTAGCAAGACAGCTCAGTGGATGAAGGCCACTTGTTGACAGGCCTAACAACCTGGTTCTAGTCCTGGAAGTCTCACAGTGGAAGGACAGAAATGAACCTCTCAAATTGTTCTCTGACCTCTACACACACATTGTGGCACACACACACTCACACACATACACATTAAATGACCAAACATAATTAACATTTTTGCTACAAAATAATATACACATTAGCAGCCTCTTTTATCTCATATCTCCCAAGTTTCTAGAAACCATATTGAGCCAGATATAGTGATATAAGTCTTTAATCTCAGTAGCTGTAAGGCAAAAAGGGCAAGCCACCCTTGTCCACATGGTGAGCTTCAGACGAGTCAGGGCTACATGTGAGAGCTTGTTCTCAAAAAAACAAACAAAAACCTTGGACAAAGACAGACATTTAATTATTTTTTTTAAATTATAAATGACTATAAAGTGGCTGTACTATCCATTTCCAAAAGAGGCTAAAAGAATACTCTCAAAGTACTAAGCTGCTTAAAAATAATTTTTACAATAAGTATTATCTAAACACTAATTACTGGAGTGCCCTACCAACTCCATCTTAACACAAACTGGTTTTGGTATGGAAACAAAAGTGATCCTAACAAAGGTTTAAAAAAAGCCTTGGTTGCCAGGCAGTGGTGGTGCACACCTATAATCCCAGTTCTTGGGAGGCAGAGGCAAGTCGATCTCTGAGTTTAAGGCCAGCCTGGTCCTGGTCTATAAGGAGAGTTCCAGGACAGCTAAGGCTACAAGGAGAATCCTGGGGTTTTTTATTTATTTATTTATTTTGGAAGGGGGGTAGTGTGTGTGTATAATTTATTATGCATATAGTATTCTGTCTGCATGTATTCCTGCAGGACAGAAGAGGGTGCCATATGGTTGCTGGGAACTGAACTCAGGACCTCTGGAAGAAAAGCCAGTACTCTCAAACCGCTGAACCATCTCTCCAGCCCTTATTTTTTAAATTTACTTAAGGGGACTGGAAAGATGATTCAGTGGTTTAAGAGCACTAACTGTTCTTCCAGAGGTCATGAGTTCAATTCCCAGCTCACAACCATCTGTAACTACAGTCCCATTGGATCAGATGCCCTCTTCTGGTGTACATGTACATCATGCAAAATACTCATATACATAAGTAATTTTTAAAATAAAATAAAATTTATTTCATAGTCTATATTTTTTTAGCCAAACATAGAACTAGAATATAATTTTTTATGATCTTAATAATACTTTATTACATGGACAAAAATCCTTTTCAAGTTCTTCTTGACTCTTTTTAGAGAAGTTTGACTATGTAGGCCAGAGCAACCTTGAATTTAGTATAAATCCTGCCTCAGCCTCCTGGATGGTAGGATTTGGGAGATAGGCCATCACATTCTACTCGAAAGTCTAACTTTTTAAAAGCAGTAGAGCTTCATGGAAGACTGCTCATCTAACATATGAAATGCCGTACGTAACGGTTTCAGACATCACAAAGCCAAAGAAAACCCTCATGTGGCTAGGTCATGGTGGTGGCAGCAGAACATGCCTTTAATCTCAGAGGCTGAGGCCAGTCTAGTTTACTGAATGTGTTCCAAGATAGCCAGGGCTACACAGAGAAACCTTGTCTGGAGAGAGGAAAACAAAACAAAACCCTAATGTGGTGGTACAAATTTTAGATATTGTAGTTTACTACATTTAAGTCTAAAAATTACATTATCTTTTCTGTTTACAAATAACATAGTTTCATAATTTAAAAAAAGTCTGATATTTGACACAATTTTGACTATATTAATTCTGGGATGGAGGCAGAAGCACATATATATTTGAAGATCTAAAACCAAGGTCACTTATATGGAACACTGATTGAAAACTTTTAAATTGTATTAGATTATTTTCTGTTCTAAAAGGGCATCTATATAACACTACTAAAGAGAATAATTACTAACTTGGTATTAGATTAGCATGGGGGTAGGTTTTAATAGAAAGCAGTCTATTTAAAATGCAGATTCCTCATGAGAAGTAGCAGGAAAAGTAAAAATGAAAGTCTAGAAAGGACTGACCAGTGGATGTCAAAAGTGCAAATGCCATCTGTAATCCCAATATGTGGACAGCAGAGGCAGGATGATTGGGAATTTGAAGCAAGTTTGACAACATAGCAAGAGCCTGTCTAGAGCGGCTGTTACAAAGGAGGCAAAAAAATAATAATATTGGAATTAAAGGCAACGGATTAGTTGACAGGCTTGTACAAATGTTTATTTTCTAGTTTTGATCCTTGTACTATGGTTACATAAAATGCCAACATTTTAGGAAGTTGAAAGAAAAGCCTAGAGGAACTCTAACTAAATTTTGCAAGTCTGAATTTATCAAATTAAAAAGTAAAAATCCAAACCACAAAATAAGCACAAAAAAAGAAGGAAAGAAAGACAGGAAAGAAAAGAAAAAGAAATCTTAGATACATTTTTGGATTCCAACTCTAAGGATTCAATCTAGAAATTAAAAGAGCAATATACTGGGATTGACCTCCACACTACACACATGTAAACAAGCAAAGCACTTCCACTAAATCACATCCCCAACATAATCTCTCTAAATTGCCCAGGCTGGCCTCCATGTGGCAATCTTCTCATCTTAGGTCCAGGGGTCCAGGACTAAAGGTGCACCTGCACAGGGGGCTCTGGTTTTAAATAATTTTCCCTAAGTAATCTGCTATCCCAGCAGGTTAGGAATAAATATTCAAGACAGCTAGTTTTATTGTTTTGTTTTGTTTTGAGACAGGATTTCTCTGAACCCACAGGGATCCACCTGCCTCTGCCTCCTGAGTGCTAGAATTAAAGGTATGCACCAACATGGCCAGCTCAAGACAATTTTTAAACTTTTTTTTAATGTATACTATACTGAAATTTTAAAATTCATTTGCCTATACTAGTTGTTAATTCTGAGAAAAACTCTAAGATAATCAGGGCAGGGACCTGTCTCAGCAGACAGGGAAAGTTTATCACCAAACCACAAAACAAAACCGTCAAAGTCACAAATCTAGTAAAAAGCAAAACAACAAAACAAACACAACAGCAAAAGGCTGTTACTAGGTTGCTATGAGACCTCTTATCCAGAAAGTCAATAAATATTTGATATGAATAAAGTTTAATGAATAGAGAAATCTGAAATCCTATTTTTTTAAAAAAAAATTATTTAACTTTATTTGATGTTCATTGGCGTTTTGCCACGGGAGTTGGAAAGATAGTTCAGTGGTTAAGAGAACTGGCTGCTCTTCCAAAGGACCTGGGTTCAATTCCCAGCACCCACATGGCAGCTCACAACTGAAATGCTATTTTAACCTTAAAGTCTATATGACATTTGAGCAACTAGAGGTCTTTATTGACTGTACAAGACAACAGATAGGTATAAATGGTATCTGAGGGAACTCAGTTAATTTAACAAAAAAACAGGAAAAAGGTAAGCAAATACTCAAATGTTGTAGACCACCCTAAATTATTAATTCTACATTTAAAAATTAATTATAAATAACAAACTTGCATTGTAAATGCATTCATGGGCTGGAGAGATGGCTCAGCCGTTAAAGGCTAGGCTCACAACCATAAATGTAAATGCATTCATGAAATAAAATATCTTATAATTCATGGAAAAATATTTACAAAATAAAGTAACATAGTATAAAACAACTTAATAATAAATTCTTTATAAAATTTTTGGTTTAAAAAAAAAAAAAACTCTTAAAGAAGCCAAGTGCCCTTGATCTCAACACAAATGAGGCAGAGGCAGGTAGATATCTCTGAGTATGAGGCCACCCTGGTCTACAGCGTTCCAGGCTAACCAATCACATGGGAAGACACTGTCTCAACAACAATCTTAAAAGGCATATTATTAATGTCAAAAACAATAAATGTCGGGGCTGGAGAGATGGCTCAGCGGTTAAGAGCACCGTCTGCTCTTCCAGAGGACCCGGGTTCAAATCCCAGCACCCACATGGCAGCTAGCAACTGTCTGTAGTTCCAGTTCCAGGCAAACACCAAGGCAAATAAATAAATAAATAAAATAAAGTTGTTTTTTTTTTTAACAATAAATGTCAAAAAGTAGCAGATATTCAGAAAAAAAACAAACAATCCTAGATATCCAAAACTATGGTATAAAACTGAGCTCTTAATTCACTTGTTCAGTGTCTATACCTGGATATGTCTACATTTGATTTTGAGTATTAATTTATGCCCTTATCTACATCCAGCCCATTCATTATTAGTAGATTCTGTTAATAGGCTAAGCTCAACACTATATCAAGCTGTAATTGGCCCCTGTAGATTCTCTCATTGCAATAACTGGACAATGAATCTTACTCAACCAACACAAACTAAAACAACAACTACCCACATAGTTGTAAGCATAAAAAAACAGGCAAAAATAATATTTTACAATATTTTGTTTTTGACAGGTAAGTAAAAAGAAATGAGCTCATTTTCAAAGGCATCAAAAATATTTATTTTTCTAGCCAGGCATTTTGGATATACCTTTAATCCTAGCACTTACAGGCAGAAACAAGAGATATCTATATTCAAGGACAGCCTGATTTACAGAACAAGTTCTCAGCCAGAACAACAGAAAAACCAACCCCTTCTTGATAAATAAAAATAACTCTCTAAACAAACAAACAAACAAACACACACATTTGGAGGCTATGAAATGGCTCCGTTAGTAAATGCTTGCTGCACAAGTATAATGATGTGAATTTGTGTCCCAGTGCACATGCCTAAAAATTCAATTCAAGATCTCAAGTTAAGCTAATCAAGAAAAAGCAAATTTTATTTTCATTTTTTAAGGATTTATTTATTTATTATGGATACAGTATTATACCTGCATGTACACCTGCAGGCCAGAAGAGGGCCAGATCTCACTAAAGATGGTTGTGAGCCACCATGCAGTTGTTGGGAAATGAACTCAAGACCTCTGGAAGAGAAGCCAGTGCTCTTACCTGATGAGCCATTTCTCTAGCCCAAAACTAATTTTAAGTGGGTCTTTTATATTTTAGTTAAGACAGTAATCCTGGGCAGTGATGGCTTATTTCTTTAATCCCAGCACTGGAGGCAGAGGCAAGAGGATCTCTATGAGTTTGAGGCTGGCCTGGTCTACAGAGCAAATTCTAGGACAACCAGGATACACAGAAAAACTGTCTTGAAAAAGATAAAAACAAGCAAACAAAAAACCAGTAATCTTCAAATATGTAAAAAGAATATCATATGGTAAGCTTTTGGTAACTAAGTTTTCAATATTTCCTGTCCAGGATTGAATGTTGTTTTTTTCTCAGTGTGTCATGTAAATAACTATTAAGAATTTCCACAATCATTCAACATGTTTGTGTAGTTTGTTTTTATTTCTGAGACAGAGTAGCTATGCAATAATGGTCACCATGAAACTCACTATAAAGAGGCAGGCCTCAAACTCAGATCTGCCTACCTCTTTCCTAAGTGCTGGGATTGAAATATGTAGCATCACGACTGATAGCACAACTGAATTTACATGTAAATATACATATAAAATGAAACAAAAACCAATTAAATGTAACATCTCTATAACCAGGATTCTCCCACTAATTGGCCATAGCTTTAGTTGGCAACACTTTTCTGACACACAAAATGATGAGGCCTCATGATCAATAGCATTTCATATTCACCAAAGTAGGACACATCTTCCTGCAAATAACAAACCTGACTAATCTTGTAAAGATATAATTCTTAACAATGGAGAAGTAGACCACAAGTGAAATCCACAAGTGAAATTCCTAAGTATCATGTACACCTATTCATTCTGCAGATTACTGTTTCACATTATATAAGTTTTATAATTTAGATTTAAACAGGACAATTAGAGGAGTATTTTGTCTGCATGGCTTTATACAAATTATTAATGGCATACTAGGAATATATAATAAATTTATACCATATACTTGTATAACTATTTTAGATAGCATATGCCAAACAACTAATTAGCCCTTTATATGTCTGAAGCCAATATCACTTAAAAATTCCTACTATTTTGAAAAAAAAAAATGAAGTCATAGATAGTTCATATGTCACTTTATTATCATGTCTTCAGACAGGGTCTCTCTATGTAGCCCAAGTTGATCTCAAATCTCTCTCTCTCTCACTCTGTCTGTCTGTCTGTCTGTCTGTCATTTTGGGGGCAATTTTTGGGGCAGGGTTTCTCTGTGTTGTCTTGGTTGGTGTGGAAAACACTCTGTAGACTAGGCTGGCCTCAAACCCACAAAGATCTGCCTGTCTCTGCCTCCCAGGTGCTGGAATTTAGGTGTGTGCCAGCACTGCTGGGCTGATCTCAAGTTCTTAAAACTCCAAAAGGAGCTGAAAATAGAACTCAGTGGTAGAGACCTTGCCTAGCACAAACAAGATTCTGTGTTTGACCAAAACCAAAGCAAACCAAACCACATCAAACCACACCAACAAGACTATATAAAAGCATTGAGGCTTAATGTCCTGTTGCTTTCTGTCATAATGTCTCTAATTTAATTTCTCTTTGAGTTTGATAAATAAATACCTCAAAACTTAAGTATTTTTTGCTATAACTAAACAGAAAACTACTTTAAATACTTAATAAACCATTTTCTATATCCAACAGACTACTATGAATAAGATAAAACCAAAGAGTTCAATCAAGGGTTATAACTGATAAAACTTGTATAGCTATGAGATCATGTCAAGATTAAAAGTCAGATTAGAAAGGAAGTCGTGACTAAAAAGACCTTAAAAAGTAGCAACAGATGGACCAACAGTACAGCTCTGTGAGAGTGCCTCCTACTACACACATTCATGTGTGACATCTGGGGGCAAACCCATACCACCAAAAAAGAAAAGCACAAATAACAAAATGAAGCAGCAACTGAGTTTTGTTATTGTTATATCTTCCTATTTCTTTCTGTTTCATTTTTAAACTGAACTTAAGAACAAAGCCTTAAGAAAGAAAGACAATCTAGGTAGTAAATGAGAATAACATTTAAGAAGATGTGTAGCTTCTGGCTTTGACTTCTTTCTTAAAGAGCTATATGCTATTTATGGACTCAGAAAAGAATAATAGCTTACATTTATTGATAATGATATATATTCTAGATATTGTTTTATTTGTTTAAATGTTAACCCATTTCTTTCTCAAAAGAATACTATGAGACATATAGATGGCAGGTAAGTATCTGTACAGGCTTATACTGCTTATATATAAATGCAACTAGCTCCAAAGCCAAATAATTTAATCACATTAACATGCTGGACACCTAAGATAGGTCACAGAATTACTATAAAGATTAAATGAAGTGATATGAAGTTTTCTGAAAAAAAAAATTCTAGTGCTCACTTTTGATCATCAGTCTACAGGCTAGAAGAATGTCTCAATAGACATTGAATAGAATGTTACTCATGTAGAAGTCCTGGATTTGGTTACCAAATGCCTCTAACTTCAATTCCAGAGGATCTGATGCCCTCTGACCACTGAGGACATCTGTGCACATGGGCTGCAAATAAACTTTCACTTCACATACATACACATAAATTTAAAAGAAAAATGTATCAGTTTAGGATCTTGGGAGATAGTTCAGTGGATGTCTGCCATACAACAATGAGAACCAGAGTTCCCAATTTCTATCTCCTATACACATAAAAGCCAGGCAGAGCAGTGGCTTGTCTGTAATCCCAGACACTGAAGAGACAGTGAATCTCCAGGGCAATCTGATTATCTAGACTGGCAGAACTGGTAAATTTGGGGGTTCATTGAAAAATTGCTTCAATAAATAAAGTGCAGAGTTACATGACATCAACCTCACCTCCACATCCAGTGCCTACCACATCTAAACATACATACCACAGAGACACATACCACACATACTTACAAATGAGTAACACCAACCTAAGGGCTCAGACTTGGGAGACAGCTCAGTTGCTAAAGTGCTTAGTGCACAGGTAGCACTCAGCTGCAGATTCAGGTAAGTCCCTGAACTCTCTGCCAGCCAGCCTAGCCAAGTCCATGAGTTCTAGGAGTGATGAGAACTTTGTTTCCAAAATATAAGGTGGAAAGTTGAGGAAGATACCTAACCAAGACCTCTGACCTCCACATACACATCATGTGCAGACACATTCTCCCTTACTCACCCATACAAATACATATATTACACAACACACACACAAAACACACAAAAACCCCAAAGTGCATCAAGCTATAATAAAAAAGTATCAAGCATACTAAAGCAATGATATTTCTTCAGATTTATATTTCTAGTTTATACCAAATCACATCTATGAGTTAAATAAATATCAATTCTGACTGGACATCATCAATAAATTATGACTTACAAATGTACTATTTTTTTAAGATTTATTTTATTTTTAAATCATGTGTGTGTGTCTAAGGACTTATGAGTGCTGTGCCTCTGGCGGCCAGAGGAGGGCATGGGTCCCCTGGAGCTGGAGTTGTAAGCAGCTGTGAGCCTCCTGGTGTGGGTGCTGGAAGCTGCACTTGCATCTTCTACAGAGCAGCAACCTCTCCTAACCACTGAGTCATCTCTCCAGCATCCAAATGTAGTTTTTAAATTTATACTTAACACCGTGGGGGTGGGAAAGGGGTTAAGATGAAGCATGAATTATCTTCAAAATTACTGATGTCAATAATTTGACAGTAGAACAATTTCTAAAATTAACAGCATATTTGATTTTTCAAAAAAAAATATTCACATATCATAATGTGCTAGTTAAAACAATACAAAGTGATGTTTAATTGAATAACTTTTCACATAACAACTAAAAACTAGGGCTGGTAGCTGGGCATAAAACTGCAACCTATTAATACTAAACTTCAGGTCACTAAACTTCAGGTCAGCCTGGTCTACATAATAGGTTCCAGGTCAGCCTCACAAAACAAAATCAAAGTGGAAAAGAAACAACCACCACTCTCCTTCCAAACAGCCTATGGCAATGTTACGATTTCCAACAACATTAATTCACGTTTTTAAAAATCCATGTTGCTCTTTGATTTAATTATTTCTATCTTTACTTTATGTGCCTAAAATTCTTCTCTTAAATCAGATTCAAGTCTGGAATTATTTGTCTCTAGGTGTTTGGGTCTCCTTCATCTTTGGAGTTAAACCAAATAACAGTTATAGCTTTTGAAGCTTATCTACCAATTTCATTGTCATTGTTTTGAATACTACATTTTTCCACCCCTATCTTAGAACAACTAAAATTAGAAAAATCTTAAAAGATGAAAGATACTGTAGTGCACATCTTTAATCCCAGTGTTTGGAAGGCCTTAGGGGCAGGTGGATCTCTGTTGAGTTCAAAGCTAGCCTGGTCTAAGAGTGCCAGGACAGCCAAGATTATTACACAGAAAAACTCTTGTCAACAAACACCCTCTCCCCTCCAAAAAATAATTGCAACAATATTAACTTTTAGTACAGTAAAAGGTGGAATGCAGGTTTCCAAAGTTAAAAATAGATATAATTTTGGAAAAACAGGTACTCTCATTAAAAACAAGTGAACAAGAATCTTTTTTCTCTTAAATGAATGAGTAGGGGCTGAAAAGGTGACTCAATGGATAAGAGTTACTTATTTCTCTTATAGAGCACCTAGATTCAGTTCCCAGCATCTACTTGGAGGCCCATAAACCATTGTATATGCATGCACTTAGGCATACACAGAAAATAAAGAAATAAACCTTAAAAAAGAACCTCAGTGCAATTTATATTG
Source organism: Sigmodon hispidus (assembly GCA_004025045.1). Classification (NCBI taxonomy): domain Eukaryota; kingdom Metazoa; phylum Chordata; class Mammalia; order Rodentia; family Cricetidae; genus Sigmodon; species Sigmodon hispidus. The sequence goes on from PVIH01003702.1 coordinate 98,500, forward strand.
GCTATGTAAACTGCTAACACAGGAATATTTTTAAAACATGAGAAAAAATTTAACTTGGAATTTTACTTTGGTTATCAGTTAATAACACACAATCAAAAATATTATTTATTGATACATTATACCACAAACAGAGTGCACTTATTTGACTGCATCAGAATGAAAGTAAAGAATTCAATTTGTTGGTAACCTATATAGCAATAATGTAAGCAAATGACAAAAGTCTCATAACAGAAAAATTTTTTCTTTACTATGCTCTCTGTGTATGTGTGTATGTGAACAACAAAAACTTACATTAACTTAGATAAAGCACTTTATTCAAAATTCTACATAAAGCTTCAAAAATGACTAAATACTCCTGTGATAACAATTGTAAGCTATTAGTCTTACATTATGTTTTATATACAATGAACACACATACTTACTGTTGGAAGATGTATAAGCAATCAAATTAAAATGCACAGACCTGGTACTGGGAATGAAGTGGAACTACAGGGCACTTGTTTAACATTTTTTAGTCTAGCATAAAATTTAAGACCTTAGTTTTAAATTTTAAAACAAAAAACAAAGATTTTGATCCCTAGCACTACAAAAAAATATAATAATAGAATTCAATGGATAAATAGATTGGCAAACATTTCTCTGCTCTTAGGATTCTCTTGAAGCACTAACCTGGCCTCTTTATTACATAAAATAAATCAGCAAATGATTATTGTAATTGCTGACTGACAGTAGAGCTTTGGAGTGGTTGGGTTTTCTAGAAAATACTCTATAAAACTATTAGTTACCCTGTGATGCTACTAAGAGGTAAAATAACCTTGAAAGAATTGTAAATGTGTTTTTAAGGAAAGTTACTTTGGAACTGTAAAAATATAGATTTTTATTTCCCTCCCTTACATGTATTCTTTTATTAATACAAATACACAAGATGTCAACAAAAAAGTAGTATTTCTGTGACCCTAGTATTACATAATTCATTGAAAATGGAAATAAAGTGTACCTGGCATCCAACAATGTAAACCTCTCCTAATGGAGTCTATATATCACATTCAAATCAAAAGCAGAAAAAAGGTCACACAGCTTAGACTCCAACAAAAACTGGAAAACACATTTAATTAATAATCAACTTACCCAATTTTTGTCTTCTCTTTCAACTTAGAACAAGTTTTTGGTTTTTTGTTGTCTCTGTCTTTAGGCTTAGATTTCACCCTTCGGCCTCTCTTTTCTTCTTTCCCTTCAACTGAAGCACTAGGAAAGTTCTCAGGGCTCATTACTCGTGGAATATTACGTTCTCCACGTTCTTTTGCTCTTGCTATGGCCTCCGATATTATTCGGTTAGCCTTTTCTTGTTTGCTTTCTGATTCCACTTTTTTTCTTGGCTTTTTCTCTGTCATGGCCCTCACCTGGGTATTCTGCAACTTAGTATATGTCCCAGAACCATCATTCTTCTTGGAAGACGGAGGCTACAGAAACAAACAAACAAATGAATTAAAAAAAAAAAAAAAAAAAGAATACGCCCAAGTACATATATTTAAAAAAAACTGACATAAATATCTGAAAACTTTAAACAGAGCATTAAAGTTACAAAAGCAAATACACAAATCCTGCAAACAAATACACATGTAAGACATTCTGCTTACCTGGAAACTGGTGCAAAGTAAACAGCTCAACTACTGACTTGGAAATAAAAGTTAAGGAAAAACACAGATTTGCTGATACTTTTACAGTACTCTTGGGTGATTCATATTTTATCCTAAAAATATAATTATTTTTTATTTTGCCTTCTGATTATTATTTCCATTTAGGATGAAAGTCTTTTCTTTCATCTTTCCTCCAAAACTAAAGTAAATTCAGAAATAGCTATTTTAACTCAGAATCATTTATCCTTATATTGAATTTTAGAAAAAAAAAAAAAAAAAAAAACCCTGTCTTAAGACTAAAGAGAACACAAAATCATTTTAATGTACGAACGCAGCTAGCTAGTTAGTAAACAGACATTCTCATATCTAAAATCAAGGAAAGTTTTCATTTTCCTATGAAAGAGTTAAGTATAGATTTTTGTCTTTTTCTTTATCATAATTTTCTTCAAGCAATTTGGGAAAGAAACAAGTTTTACAGTTTTACATTACAATTATTAATATTTTAACAATCTTACAGGAAGCAGACCAAGAGCATTTTCAAAAAATTTCTTCTTCAAACATGCATTCATCCATATAGGCTTAGATCACAGTTTTGTTATGTTCTTACCCGTAAACATGCCTCTGACTACAGCAGAGAAAGAAAACAGGAATTTCCAAACACATTTTCACGCCGATTCCAGTGTGTTTAACTGAGTGTCTTTTCTATACCTGCTTCATCAAGGTTTCAGAGCAGTGCTACAGCACTGGGAAAGGAAGGAAGGCTTAGGCAGGATCACTAAAATGCCACCTTAAGGCCTACAGGCTACAACAAATAACCAAGACTGAGAAAACAGCACCAAGCTCAAGATGGCGATGCAGTGCGACTCCCCGCAGCAGCAGCCAGTAACGAGCAGGGTTATTCAATCCCATTAGCCTTTTAGCCCAAAGAACCCCTCCTCCTCCCACTCATTCAGGCTTTCACTTACCCTTCCTCTTGGCCTCTTCACTGAAGACATTTTTGGCGTCAGACAAAGGCTTGCCCTCTGCTTTTTTACCACCCCAGGCAGTGCTCAAGAAAAAAGCATTGAAAGAAGATTCCTAAATGGCCTATTTAGCAAGCTGCAACCAAGAGATGCACAAGCGTCCACAAATACACATTTTGATTTATCAACACATTCCTGTCTTGGCAAGTTTATATCTACTGTTCATCCTCTTCAGCTTTCATAAAGGCTGTAAGCCCTCCTAAAAGCTGTTTCCTCAATAGCTGTAAGCAGATAGCCAGATTCCAACAAAGCACAGAAAGAAATGAATGCACAAAGCATCAAAATGCATCAGCATGAATATTAGAGATGTCGTTAAAAATACTGACTCCTTCTGCGGAAGTAGGCCAGCAGATGGTGCTACCAGTTATTATTCCATTAGACTCTGCAGTTTAACCCCCGATGGACTGCTTTTCCCTCCGTAACACATTAACTCTCAGCCTGCCACTTTCTGTAGTCAGGCTTTTAAAAGAATATATAAAAATATAGTTTTTACAAAATCATCTGGGAACAAAAGCAATAGAGAAATGGCTTCAAGTGGCTCAGTATTTATTTTTTAATCCAATGCAACTTTTACTGGAGAAAAATTCTAATAGAATATTTAAACTACTAAAAGTAGCTGCTGATAAACAAAGGGTTAAAGAGCAGGCCATGCAAATGAACACTTAACAAGTGACTTGTTCAGAAATTCAATCTCTTTATTTGTCATCTAAAGGCAGCAATAACAAAACTGCTATTATTTAAGAAATAAAATTATTTTCATTATCTCCATGGACACATTGATCCTCAAAAAAAAAAAAAAATCAACAAAATCAATTTTTTGGCCTTTATTCTTCATATTGTTTTAGCTGAACCTTTGAGTAGGATGAAATTTAAGTTTAATATCCTGTTAAAAATAAATAGCAAGTTCGTTTTGTTTTGTTTGTTTGAAACAGGGTCAGCGTCTGTTGTCCTAAAACTCACAGAGATCCATGTGCCTCTGCCTTAGAGTACTAGGATTTCTAGGATTAAAGGCATATGCCAGTACACCTGACTCTTGAATGTTATCATTGCTAAAACTTTCCTTTCTATAAAAAAGCAGTATCTTTAAATAGTTAAATTCTCACTGTTTCAAAATTCAAATTCACCTCTTTATTAATGCCCCCTTTCCAGCTGTTTTTTGCAAGTCACCTGATAGCAATATGAAAACAGTGTTTTACCATTGTTCCTTTTGGGAAAACCAAAGGTTACAGGAAAAATTCAATGCCTCAGAACAGTCCTAAAAAGATCTGTCAAGCTGGGCAGCATGTGAGAGCAGTATCAAGGCAGGGGAGCCCTGGTCAGGGAAAGAATCACAGTGACAAGAGTGACTACTGATGCAAAAATGTATAAAATTATTAAGAGCTCACAAATACTTAGTAATTAGTTACTGCCAGGTACTGACCTTAAAGTATTTATAGATATTAACTAATTTAATCCTGAATAAGAAACAGGTAATAACATTAGCAAAGAAGTGGAGGATGGCAAACAGAAGAGGACAAGACACTCTTGTGGCTGTTGTTACAGAACGACAGAAGGGATATGGGAGCCAACAACTATGAAACTACAGATATGAGCTAAAATTTATTGTTTATTTGGCATCAAGTACTATTTTCACACTTTCTATGAGTTGGCACACATCATCCTAGTTAACATTCAAGACAGATCTCTTTCAATTCTGTGCTGCTGTTAATTCTTAACTTTGAAGATAAGAACACTTGCATAAAAGAAGTGACTTACTCCCACAGAGGGGAGCTAGACATGGTTCAGTATTTAGAGCACTAGCACTCACTGGCTACTCTTCCAAGGACCCCAGTTCAGTTCCCAGCACTTCACAATAGCCTGAAACTCCAGGACCAAGAAGACTGATGCTCTCTTCTGGCCTTTGTGAGCACTAGGAATGTACGTGGTGCACACACATAGAATAAAATACATTTAAAAAGATAACATTGCTATGGGATAGGGGAACATAAATTAGAAGACAAGACAACCTCCTTAAAGAAATCACGCTTTTTAGCTGTCTTATTGTATACAATTATAGTAATTTATAGGAACCAATCTAAACACAAATAAAAATGAGCAGCTTTCTCAAAATGTCAGGTTGGTAGTAATAAAGCCAGTGTGTGTATATACATACATACACATATATGTATATATATATACACATATATATTACTCTTTCTAGTGCCCATTCAAAGATGTAGAGATCAGTAAAGTATAGACGGAACATGGTTGAGCTACAAGAAGAGTCAACAGTTGGTTCTATAGAATTTTGGAACATTTGTAAACTGGAGCTAGATCCTTAAATAACAAAGAGTAGTGTGGGTTGAGAGGTAAGATGTGGGTCCTAGGAATGTTGTCCAGACATGTGCAGGGCCATATTTAAACTCTCAATTCGCCTCTGTTCTCCTTCCTTCCCTTAATCTCCTAATGCTCAAGTTACAGAACAAGAGCAATCTCGAAACCATAAAACTTTCTTACCAAGATTCTCAGCAGGTTCCACTACTTTACTCAAATATTTCAACTGCTTAACAATCAATCTTTTTAAAAAAATATTTATTTTTATTTTATGTGAATTGGTGTTTTGCCTGCATGTATAACTACATAAGGGTGTCAGATCTTGGAATTACAAGATAGTTGTTACCTGCCATGTGGATGCTGGGAATCGAACTCAGGTCCTCTGGAAGAGCAGTGAGTGCTCTTAACCACTGAGCCATCTCTCCAGCCCTTAACAATCAATCTTACAAAAGAACAGTGAGTGTGTAATCAAGCAGTTCTACTACTGGAATTCAGAGTTTTAAACTTTATCCCCACAAGGTGAAAGCATTTTCCAATTTATATAATATAAAAATACAAACAAATCATTTTGTCTACTTCCTCCTTTCAAGCATTAATCAAATTCTATCAAAATTTATTTATAATTTATTTTCCTCCTCCTCCCTACAGCCTCTGTTGTATTAAACTCTCATTTACTACATTTACTATGTAGGAAAATGTCCTTATTTGTAGAAAATATTTATTAAATTATTTGGGAATATGGGACATCAGATCTGCAAATGAGGTAAGGTAAAAGAACTTGTAATCTAGCTCTACTTTCCTGCAAGTTTGTGATACAATACTTAGCATTCTTGTTCAACCCTAGTGCTAAACTAACAATGACTGAACGAATTAATTTCTCCAGATGCAAAAAGTAAATATATAAAGCAAATATACCATAATAACCTGCTATCATAATTTGCAAGGTGTTTTAGTTCTCACTAGTAAGCTGATGTTCTAGTTTTCATTTTCAGTCAATGCTGGACTTAACTAGGGGCCTAGACATCTTCAGAGCTGGGAAGATAAGTGTGTGCCACACTACCACACCCAGCTAAGACTTGCTTTTAGAGAAGGGAAAATACACTTAAGTTATATATTTTCCTGAGTTTTGTCTTAGTTTATTTTCAGTTTTAAACATAAGCAGAGAGATCATTTTGCTTCATTCTTTTTATATCTGTGAACTGTAATATTTATAAATTAAATGCTAATCTTCTATCTTGTGACTGGAGTACCCATTTCTTAAGTAGTTAATAATGACACTGTTCTACTTCTTGTCAGAGTTAGAACTTTCAGTTTACAGTGATAAATGCTGTTTATGTAGTGTCTCTAACTATCAACTGACAGCTCAGTCCAATGGTCAGTCTTAAAAGATGTGTGAGAAGCATTGGTGGTGCACGCCTTTGATCCCAATGCTTAGGTAGAGGCAGGCAAGATCTCTGTGAGTTGAAGGCCAAACTCATCTACCGAGTGAGTTATAGGATAGCCAGTGCCACACAGAACAATCTTGTCTTGAAAACTTTAAAAAAAAAAAAAAAAAAAAAAAAAAAAAAAAAAAAAAAAAAAAAAAAAAAAAAAAAAAAAAAAAAAAAAAAAAAAAAAAAAAAAAAAAAAAGGTGTTTTGCACAAACAAACAAACAAAGCAAGGAGAAAAGAACATAATGGATCCAACAGTGAAATCCAGAGACAATCAATAAATTCCAGAATTTGGAAAAACTATTCAAGGTAAGAAACTACTACTTTCACAAAGGAAGGGAGGGGGAGACAAAAGGAGGGCGGGAAGGAGGAAAAAGATCACAGACCCAAAGAATATGAAAAAGAAAACTTAAAAAAGAAAATGAGAGTAAAAGAGTTATCTACCAAATGCAAAGCATGAACACCATGTATTGATCTGAACAAGTCAGATTAAGTACACATTTTTAATCAACTGGAAAAATCTAAAGTCTGACAAGATATGACTATAAGATGTCACCAGTGAAAAAGTGGCTGATAAAGGTGGGTTGATACTTCACTTTTGTGAACACTTGAAAGGTCAACAAAATAAAGTTTAAGCTATTTTCTAAAATAACAAGTAGTTTATTATGACAAGAAAACTAGATACATGTGCAAGAATGATAAACATTGTTAAATCAAGAGATGTGTTATGCTAAATATATTTAGACTTTATGCAAAGGGAATCAAAGAATCAATAAATTATTACAGAATAATGGGCACCAGGGATGCTAGCACACTTGGAAGTACAGGTAGGAAAGTCATAGGTTTGTAGTCAGCCTGGTCTATGTAATAAGGCCCAGCCCTGCCAACTGTTACAAAGCAATGCCTATCTTTAAAAATAAAAGTCTGGGTAGCTGAAGAGATGGCACAGTGGTTAAGAGCACTAGCTGCTCTTCCAGAGAACCTGAGTTCAATTCTCAGTACTCGCATTTTATCACAAACTGTTGTAACTCCAGTTCCAAGGGATCTGATACCTTCACACCAATACATATAAAATAAATTTAAATAAACTTTCTTTTAGAAAAAGAAAAAAGTGAGTGCTAATAGGCTAAGATAAAAGGATTGTAGGAAGAAAAAAAATCAAGGGATGGAGGGAGAGACAAAAGGAAGAGAAAAAAGATAAATAGATAAATAACTGTAAATAGGGTTGCTAAAATACCAGAATACTGATAACTTTTATAAACTTTATTTTATAAAAACAATAACTATCTCACTCTATATATCTTACCATACATGTCTCATATACACAGTTTGTGCCATTTTTTGAATGTGTTTAATGGAAAAGTTTGCATTTAATAATTCAAATCACAAAACTTTATAAGTTCATTATTTGCTGAAAACAATAAACAATCTTAATTCCTTAACATAAGAATTTATCCTCGGTATAATAATGATGAGTTGTTATGGGGCTGGAGAGATGGCTTGATGTTAGGAGTGCATGTTGCTTTTGCAGAAGTCCTGGTTGGTTCCCTGCACCCTCATGAAGCCTCACAACTGCCTGTAACTTCAGTTACAGGAGACCCAACACCCTCTTCTGGCTTCATAGGCACCATGCATACAAACAGTACACATATATACATGCTAACACACAAACACATAAGTAAACGGCGTAGTAGTATACACCTTTAATTTCAGAACTCAAGAGGTAGAAGCAGAAGGATCTCTGTGAGTTCAAGGTCAGTCTGGCTGTTGTTTTTCAGGACAGGTTTTCTCTGTCTAGCCCTGGCTGTCCTATAACTTGCTCTGTAAACTAGACTGAAATTTCAAACTCAGATGCTTTCATTTCATTTAGTGGTGTGCTGGCTAGTTTTATGTCAACCTAACACAAGCTACAATCATCTGAGAGGAAGCAACTTCGATTGAGAAAATAACTCCATAAATCTGGCTACAGGAAAGCCTATAGAGCATTTTCTCAATTAGAGAATGAGGTGGGAGGGTCCAACCATTTGTGGGTGGTGCCATCCCTGGGCAAGCCATGGAGAGCAACCCAGTATGCAGCACCCTGCTATGACCTCTGCATTAGCTCCCTCCTCCAGATTCCTGCTAGAGTTCCTGTCCTGACTTCCTTTGATGAGGAACAGTGATGTGGAGGTAGAAACCAACTTTTCTCCCCAAGTTGTTTTTGATCACGGTGTTTTATCACAGTAATAGTAACATAAGCTAGAAGTAGGAAGGCAGTACTGCAATTACTGGTTATTTTGTTCTATATTATTTTGTTAAGTCTGGCTAGAAGATAACTACAGAATCAAAGAAAGAAAACTTAAGTTACACCAGGAAAGTGAGCTCTTTGGAGAACAAGACTGTGTTCTATGCACTTGAAGTAACACATACATTGAACAAAAAATACCTGATAAAAGAATGAGTGAATGAGACTGAATTAAGTTACCAAAGCCAGTAGTTTTTGTGACACTTAAATGTAATAGTGAAGTAAGAAATTTATTCTTTATTGGGTAAGTTGGGCTACAATCCAAACAATTGGGAGGTAGAGGAGAAGAAGGATCAGGGCTCCAAGAACACCTAAGTTACAGTGGGCTGTCTCAATACAATCAACTTGGCTTTGTTCTTGACTTCTGGGAGAAATTTATGCTTTCCTTAGTAAGAATGCCTCTCTCTAAATCAGAGACTTTGAGGTAGGGTTGACTGTTAGAAAAGTACATTATGTGATTTAGGTTGGAGGATTACCTAGAATCTACCAATCTTAACGTTGAAATCATGTAAGTAAGCAATCAACCAATCAGTTATGTACTGGAGCTCTGAGGAAAATTCTTCAAGAGTCTTCATGTGTTGTCATGTCTCAGAGCTGAGACCTGAATCCTTGGAAGAGGAAAATAGAAGCTTTGTGTATGAAACCTTAGGTCTGCTCTTCCTCTTTCTTGAAAAAGTTTTAATGTGTTGTCTTCCTCTGTAATAAAATCATAAGTGAGAGCAAATAGTGTTTTATGAGTTTCTAGAATCAGTAAAGCTCCAGCAGATGCCCCCAAGCTTGCCTTTGGTGCCAGAAATGAAAGCAGTGCTAATTGCAGCTGGCTTAGCTTTCATAGTGCTCCTCAAGGAGGAAGAGAAAGAAGAGGGATGGAGAAAGGAGATGCAAGATAATGATAGAACACTTTTAACTTATAACACAGAAAAGAAGATGTTATGAGGCTTTAAGGAAATTTTAATGCTTGGGGCTGAAGAGATGGCTCAGCAGTTAAGGGTATTAGCTACTCTTCAGAAGATCCAAGTCTGGTTCCCAGCATCCATATGGTGACTCTCAACTCTATAGCTCCATTTCCAGAGGATTCATATACTCTTCTGGCAAGTACATGGCACATAAACACACGTGCATACAAAATGTCCCCACACATTCTTTTTAAGTTAACTTTTAAAAAATAAATTTTGTCCTACTGAATAGAACACAAGTAAGTTATACTCGCCTTCTATAACAACATAATACCAACACAAGATTACTTTCTAATTATTGTAATTTGGTTTAGGTCTTCTGGAAAGTTACATTTTCAACTGAAACTTCAATAAATTATGACCAGATTGATCATATAAATACCAATTTCTTTACTTACTGTTGAGCAGAGAAAATATATATATATATATATATTATATATTAGAAGATATAATCTTAGGTAAAACCCAAAACCTTACTAAATTTATGCCAGCCCATCAATGTCTTTGAGCCTTTTATTTTCTACCTCCTTTTCTTTTCATGGAGACAACATATTCACCATAGAAATAACCTCCACATATATTGAATTTCAGTTGGGGAGTGGCAGAGCAACACATACTTGCTTGGTGAGTTGCCTGTGAGACTGATAGCAGAAGGGCACCTTTCCTGCTTGTCTGCCAATATGAAACACTGTTTGCTATACCACACATTAATTAGAACATCATAACATTTATACTCAAGAAAACTGAAAAAGGACAAATCTATGAGCAAAAGCTAACACTTGGGGGCTGGAGAGATGATACAGTGGTGAAGAGCGAGTGATGCTTTTCCAGAAGACCAGAGTTTGGTTCCCTGGACCCATACTGGTAGCTCACAATAGCATATATCTCCAGCACCTGGGTATCAGATGCCTTCTTCTGGACTTATATGTGCAAAATTTTAAAATTAATATGACTTTAAGAAAAAAAAAAGCAGGCTGGAAAAATGGTTCAGAGGTTAAGAATACTGAACTGATTGTTCTTCTGGAGGTCCTGAGTTCAATTCTCAGCAACCACACAGTGACTCACAACCATCTTTGATGACATCTGGTACCTTTTTCTATATACTGTTTACATAATGAATAAATAAATATTAAAAAGAAAGAAAGAAAGAAGAAGCTGGGTGTGGTGGCACATGCCTTTATTCTCAGTACTCTGGAGGCAAAAAGGCAGGTGAAATCTCTCAGTTTAAGGCCAACCAGATACAAAGAAAGTTCCAGTACAGCCAAGGCTACACAGTGAAACCTATCTTGAAAAGTCAATAATAATAATAATAATAAATTTATCTATTAAAAATTAAAACTTAATTTCACTGTAAGTCACATAAAATTTTAGTTTGGCTTAGGAAGTTCTAAAATTGTCCTACAATTTACAAAATATTTCAACCTCAAATTAGATATGGTCATTATCTTTAAGGTATCACTACATGAAGGCTAATCTGAACATTTATTCATTACTATTTTACATCTGTTCATTAACTATTCAGTTGTAACTGAGTGCTTCTTCCTTCCTTTTTCTCATGGCACTGAGGATTATGCTCTGTCTTTATGAATGCTGGGTAAGCATTCTACCACTGAGCTACAGCTTCTGCAGTACTTAGGACAGTAAGTAAGTCATAAGCAATTTCCATTACCTCACTTACTAATTATTTATACTAGGGCTTTACTTTTTTTTTAAGATTTATTTATTTATTTATTATGTATACAGTATACAGAAGAGGGTACCAGATGTCATTATAGATGGTTCTGAGCCACCATGTGGTTGCTGGGAATTGAACTCAAGACCTCTGGAAGAATAGTCAGTGCACTTAACCTGTGAGCCATCTCTCCAGCCCCCTAGGGCTTTACTTTTATATTCAACATGCTAATGTCAGAAAGGAGTTAGTATATCTCTGATTACTTAATTCAAATGTGAATAAACAAAGACCCTTGTTCCTTTTTATCCTCTCCCCCTTAAGAGAGGACTGAAATTGTCAATGATAAACTATCCTAGAGAATGTGTAAAGGGAACTGATTTTTACAGATACAATTATTCATGTCTAAATCAGCCTTCTGAGTTAATCAAAGGGACATAAACTAGGTGGAGAGTAGACTGGCTTAATTATAAAAGTATACACTATATAATTTTATTTGTACAACATTCTTGAAGTGGCAAAACTATAATGGCTTAACAGATTAATGGTTGCTAGGAGTTAGAAATGGGAGGGAGATAGGTGTACAAGAGTACTATTAGGGATCTTGGAAGTGATGGAAGTACACTGACTACAAACAGTAGACAAATCAATAAATTTATTCATTTATACATATTTAAATTTTATAGATATACATAAGAAGGCTAGAAATATAGCTTCAGTGAGAGAACCTGACTAAAAATGCATTAGGCCCTAGTTTGATCCCCAGGACTGAAAATTAGCCAATCAATCGTAGACAGCATGTCAAACTGAGAAAATCTTTTTAGAATTAATTGAGTTTGCTTTAGTATATTGTACTTTAGTATATTGTACTTATATAGTATATGCTACTATTAGATAGATATGATGTTGCCTGCCTATATGTCATAATAGAAGACAGAGACAAGAGGATCAGTTCAAAGCTAGCCTGGGCTATGTGAGACCATGTCTTAAAACAGACAACAACAAACTACAACTGTAGAAACTAGGTTTCTCTGCATTTTTCTTAAAACTACATATGAATATGCAATTATCTGATGAGATCGGACATGTTCAGGATGGTATGGCTGTAGGCGTGCAATTATCTTAAAACAAACAAACAAAAAACTCAAGAACTGGTAAGAGTAAAGGTACTTGCTGCTAGATCTGAAGACCTGAATCTATATAACCGAAGGAAAGAATCAATTCACATAAGTTGTCTTTTGACCTCCATATCAATGCATGGCATGTGATATCTACCCAACACAAACACACACAGACACAAACCACTAGGAAAACAATTTTTAAAATATCCCAAAATCTAAGAGGATGGGAGGAAAAAAGACTAGGTACTCGACCCAAGGAAACAGTAAGATAATAAATTTGTTGTTTTAAACCACAAAATAAAGCACGATCAGGTACCACACAGCATTAGGATGAATACATTTGAGCTGGACATGGTGGCACACAACCTTTAATCCTAGTTACTTGAAGCAGGTGGATCTCTGAGTTCAAGGCCAGCCTGCTTTACAGAGATAGTTCTAAGTCAGTCAAGGCTACATAGAAAAATCATGCCTCAGAAAAAAAAGAGGTTGTGTGTGTGTGTGTGTGTGTGTGTGTGTGTTTTGGGGGAAATCCTGCAATCCTTCATAACTATGCATTCATGGATTCATGAGTATAGGAAAAGTGGCCATGTTACAAGCAAGCTCTCTTTGGCAAAGTCCGTTTCACCATATGATGTCTATTGCTGTATTATGATGCAACTGAGCTGTCCACTAAGCAGATGTCAGCACCAGGCTCCTGGTTTTTTCAGCTTCTAGAACAGCGAGCCAAATAAACTCTCTTCTAAATTATTCAGTCTCTAGTGTTTTGCTATTCCAACAACAAAAATGACTAAACAGTGCCCTTTCTCAAAAAAAAAAAAAAAAAAAACAGTCTAGTAAATGACTATTCAAAAATTCACTTCACAGCCATTACAGAGTATGGCTTAGTAGGCATGAGAAGACCCTGAGCACATGTAACAAACACACTTATTTTTGGATACTATTTTTATTATATGTAACTTTATTGCTATACTTACCATAGTACATTGTTAGTTATTTATAAGTTCAGGCCATATTCAATTTGTATCTCTAGTATACTTTATGTTTGATGGGTTCACATTTAAATTCACATCCTACTAGATATGCTGTGAATTTAAATGAGATAACCCAAGTATAATAGCTCTTCTTTTTGTATAATAGGTCTTTAAAAAATTAACAAATAAGCACTTAGTAAATGCTAGTATTAGTTGTTGTGATTAAAATAATGTTCTTATATAAAAGAATCTAAAGACTGGGTGTGTACAGCTAAGTGTCACATACTCACACAGGCCTTTGGATCAATATCCAACACTAAAAAAAAAAAAAAAAAAAAAACAGTAATACTATAAAAACAATTTTTAAAATGGTAAAAATATTTGAACAAGTATTTTACCAAAACAAAAGAATATCAACTAAGCAAAAGAAAAGGTACTCACATCGCAAGACATTAAAAAAAAAATTTCAGGGCTGGAGAGATGGCTCAGCGGTTAAGAGCACCGTCTGCTCTTCCAGAGGACCCGGGTTCGAGTCCCAGCACCCACGTGGCAGCTAACAACTGTCTGTAGTTCCAGTTCCAGGCAAACACCAAGGCAAATAAATAAAAGTTAAAAAAAAAAAAAAACTACAAAAAATACTTCAAACTATCTAATTATAAAAGTACACACTGTATGATTTTATTTGTACAATACTCTTGAAGTGGCTGCCAGCAAACATTTATTTGAGTGATTTAATTTTAAAAAACTGCACACAAATGTTTTATAGTATCTTTAAAAAATTAACTTAAAAATTATTTATTTTATGTTTACTGACGTTTTGCTGGAATGTGCTGTGTGCCACATAAATTATACACAGGTGTGAGCTGCCATGTGGGTTCGGGAATTGAACCTGAGTCCACTGGAAGAGCAGTCAGTGCTCTCAAGCACCACGCCATCTCTCCAATCCCAGAAGCTTTTTTGTAATTATTAAAATCTGTGAACAACTTAAATCTATTATTTTCTGACTCATTTCCTTTTAGCTGAGTGTCGTACACGAGAGGACTTTTTAGATGTTTTTTGGACACGTGTCTCACTACATAGCCCAGACTGGCTCTGAAGCCACAGTTCTACCTCAGTCTTTAGTGCTGGAGTCACAGATGTACATAGTATCCTACTGGAACTTCTGAATCACACAACCTGCCAGCTAGACTTCTTTCTGTAGCTACTGCTGATCATTTCAGCTCCTTTCTAACCTTCCATCCCCATTAACAACACACATTTGTGCAGACACATATAGCTCTTTGGGTCTTTGTCAGACTAGAGACATTGACTTCTATATCTGACTATTAAAGACTTCAACAAACACTTCACTAAACAAGACAGGCATTTAGGGCCAAAAGATAATATAGTCATGATGTATTAGGAAACTACAAATTACAACTATAATGGTTAAAATTAAAAAGACTGAAAAGCTATCAGGGTAGATAGGGTAAAGTACATGTGAAATCTCAGCAATAAAGATGTGGAGGCAGGAAGAGCTCAGGTGTGAGGCCAGCCTGGGTAACATACCAAATTCAAGGCCAACCTATGCTAAAGAGTAACAGACCTATTCTCAACAAAGGGCTAGGAGTGTGTAGCTCCAGGCTAGAGCTTTAAACTAAAATGTGGTGGTTGTGGAGGGTAGACTTGACACCCCTTGGTTCGAGGAAGAGAAACATCTAAAATTTTCATACACTCATGCTGGGAATGTATAATACAACCACAATACAATCTTTGTTCTGTTTTTCATGTTGTGTATAGATGTGATATATGTGCATGTGTGGAAGCTGTGGGCTAATGTCATTCTCCTACTTCACATTATGAAGACAGGATCTCTCAGTCAAGTTCAGTGCTCACTTATACAGATACACTTGCTAGCTGGCTTACTCTGGGGAGCCTATTTCTGCCCTTTGATATCAGAATTCCAGGATAGATGCCAATCTCATGCTTGCAGAGCAAAGAGTGAGCACTTTAACCCTAAACCAGTCTATTCTGTTTTATTAGCATCCTCTCTCTCTCTCTCTCTCTCTCTCTCTCTCTCTCTCTCTCTCTCTCTCTCCCTCCCTCCCTCCTTCCCTCCCTCCCCCCTCTCTCTGTGTGTGTGTGTGTAACAATTGACTTTGGACTGGATATGGCTTTACAGATCTGTAACCCAGAACTCAATCAAGAAGCAAAAATAAGAGGATTACTCTAAATTTGGGGCTTTCTGGTATACAGTTAAATTCTAGGACAGCTGGATCTGTGTAGCCTTAAAAAGGAAGGGAAGTTGGGAAAGAGGAATGGAAGAAGGGAGAGAAAGAGTAAGGGAAAGAGAAAAATGTTGATGTTGGCCTTGGGAATGTACTTGACATAGAATGTTTGCCTAATATATGAAAGGTCTTAGAATACACAGTAACACAAAACACAAAAAGATTATCTTACTACACATAAATTCTAAAAACGTTCTTTGATGACTTAGTGAAATTAAAAGCATGTACAGCTCTTGCAGACGACCTGAGTTCAGTATCCATTGCCCAAATCAGAAGGCCCACATAGCCTACAACTAAAGTTCCAGGAGATCTAATGCCCTCTTCTGGTCTCTACAGAAATTTGCACAAGCACAAACATGCACATCAATAATAAATATCTTTTTTGAAGTTTCACAGTATACTGATACATGAAATGATATAAACAAATCTAAGAAGTACTATATTCCTGAAAAAATAGAAAAACAACAGTAGAGACAATGTGATTCCATTTATATAGTTCTAACAATGCCCTTTTCTGGCACCCACAGGTGGTACCCAGACATACATGAAGGCAAAATATCCACCATATAAAATAATAACAATAAATATTTAAACAAAAAGGAACATAGACATGAAACAATGCTGGCACATACACAAATATTTTTTATTATAGATATAGAATACATAGCAATGCACAAGCTAAAAATAAACAAAATAATAAACTATCACATATTTGTGAGAAATAAGTCAATATCAACAGGAGAAGATTGTCCTCTTAAGGAATAAAATTAAGAATGGGTAACAAACTTTCTAAGGATAAAAGACAATCATATATAACAAGTAACAATGAGTCTTGTCAATTAGACTTCAAATTGTGAGATGTTAAAATGCTCACTTACAGAATGCTGAGGCACTGTGGTCTTTCCCACTCTGAACATAGGACAAATATTGCTCACTTTCAAAAGCCCAAATGGACTAGAGAAGTAGTGGGAAAGTCACTTATAAGGACTGGATGAGGCAAAAGTTTAAGAAACCTCTGATTTAGACTATAGACAAATCCTATCCTTTGCCCTTTGTCTATCTTAAATCATTCTGGTTTGTTATTTGTTGGTGGCTAGTTTATTATTTTTAGTTTTGTTGTTTGAAAAAACAAAACAGGGCTGGAGAGATGGCTCAGAGGTTAAGAGCACTGACTGTTCTTCCAGAGGTCCTGAGTTCAATTCCCAGCGTCCACATGGTGGCTCACAACCATCTATGATGACATCTGGTGCCCTCTTCTGTATACTGTATGCATAATAAATAAATAAATCTTTTTTTAAAAAAAAAAAAAAAGAAAAGAAAAATCAAGACATTTTTGAAAGTTGAGAAGGAAATTATATTTTCCCCTATCAGGTAGAAAGTTATATTATAAACTATGATAACTGGCAATAGGGGAATTCAATCAGCAATTTATCCTTCCGCTGATAAGGCCTTAAGAGTATGAGTATGAGAGTTTTGGAGAGAAAGCTCAGTGGTTAACAGTGAGTTCTGTTCTTTCTAGAAGACCTGAGTTTAATTTCCATCATGCTCATCAGATGGCTACAACCACCTGTAACTCCAGCTCCAGGAGATTCAATAGGGGTGGTCTCTGAGGGCACCCAAATTCACATACATACACATAAATAAAAATAAATTTTAAAGAAGGAGTCTTGGTAGGCTGGGTGGTGGCACATGCCTTTAATCACAGCATTTGGGAGGCAGAGTCAGGCAAATGTATGGGAGTTCTGAGTCCATCTCAGTCTACCAAGGAGTTCTAGGACAACTAATGCACAGAGTGACCCCATGCAAAATACACACACACACACACACACACACACACACACACACACACACACAAAATGAGTTTGGGGATTAATGTGGACAACATTTGTTGGTTCTATTGTAATTTGTAATTCAGGAAATGGAAAGGAGGAGAGAACATGGTTCAATATGGCACTTTTAGAATACACAGTATTTCATAATAAATTTGATAAAAGTAAAATGCAAACATAAAAACATTCCATGAAAGACAGGTTATAAAAATACTATCAATATTAATTTTAATCTACTTTTTTGATCTTACTTATTAAAAGCTAAATATATTTATCTCTTTTGCCATAAAATAAGGAGGAAATGCACTAATTTCTGGACAGAGGTTAAAAAAATTGCTGATTAATTGCACTGTTTCCTAATATAATCAAAATCAAAGAAAAGGTAAACAGTAATGATTAATGAATTAAATTATATATCAAAGCTAAAATAAAAAAATTTAAAAATAGCAACTAACAGAAGGAAAGACAAAGGGGAGGGGCAAGGCAAGACTGGAGGAAGTAGATGATATATATACATAGGAATACAAGCCTAATCTTTCTCCTCCTCTCCTTCATTTTCTTTCCTAAGAAAAGGGGCAGATTCCCCTCCCCCCTACTTTTTAAAAAAGATTTATTTATTTACTATGTATACAATGTTCTGCCTGCAGGTCAGAACAAGGCACCAGATCTCATTACAGATGGTTGTGAGCCACCATGTGGTTGCTGGGAAGTGAACTCAAGACCACTGGAAGAGCAGCCAGTGCTCTTAACCTCAGAGCCATCTCTCCAGCTCCCCCCACCCCCCTTTTTTAAAGAGACCTTTGTTTATTTTGTGTTTTGTTATATAAATGTATTTATTTATTTTATAAATGTAGGTGCTTTGTTTGCATATATGTCTATACAGGCCTGGCTAGAAAAGCATGTTGGATACCCTGGGACTAGATAGTTCTGATCCACCATATGGGATGGGAATTAAACCCAGGTCCTCTGAAAGAACAGACAGTGCTCTTAACCACTAAGCCATGTCTCCAACCTGCAAGCCTAATTTAATATCTGAAAAATTAATTCATGTAGTGCAGCTTGTCAAGAACCTATCTAATAAAAGCTTCATATCCTATAAAGTGATGAAGAAAAAATTTATACAAATATAGTATCCTTTCATGATAAAACTACTCATTATATAGCAATTAAGAATAGAAGGGAATAGCTAACAATTTGCTACATAGGACATTTATGTAAACCCCACAACATGTATCAAGTTTCATGGTGAAATACAAAAAGTGTGTCTTAAGACTACTTGGTCACAACAATGGGAGACCTGTGAGTATATGCCTAGGAAAAGTAGAGCTGGGTCATATGACAGCTCTAACTAGGTGTTTTGTTTTGTTTTGTTTCTCGTGTGTGTGTGTGTGTGTGTGTGTGTGTGTGTGTGTGTGTGTGTGTGTGTGTGATTGACACAGTGCTGCATCAGTTCACACTCTTACCAATAGCAATAAAGGTCCTATTATCCATGCCCTCTCCAACATTTGCAATCATTCTGACTCAGGTGAGATGGAATGTCAGGATAGTTTTACTTGCTTTCCTGATGAAACCTGGACAGATGCTGTGTTTATAGCCACAGATTCACTGCTCTCAACCTAGGACAGAGAAGCTGCTGCTGCTTTCTTTTATTTTTTATTTTTATTTTTTGAGACAGGGTCTATGTAGCCCTGATTTTTCTGAAACTCTCTATAGAAACCAGATTGGCCTCAAACTCACAGAGAGTTCCTCCTGCCTGTGCTGGAATTAAAATCTGCCACCATGCCTGGTTCAGCGATGCTTCTTACTACAGTTGATGGCAGTTAATGCAGAGACTCAACTGTTTAAATAAGCATGTGAGTGATTAGTCATAGATATTTATATAAACACCCCCAATAGCAATTCTACATGTATGAAAAGTCTTTCCATCATCTGGTATGTCCTTCACTTTCTTCCTCCCTTGCCTCTCCCCTTCCTTCCTTTTCTTTCTTAGTGTCCTGAAGTTATCCTCAGAGATAGATTTCATCTTATTGGTTGCATTTATTACTAGATTTTTTTTTTTTACTATTGTTAATGGGATATTTTTCTTTATTTCTTTCTCAGCAAGTTTGCTGATATAGAAAATAATTTACATGGTTGGAGACAACACCAATCACATTTTATGGCGAAAGACACTGAGTTTGGAAAGATAAATTTGTTCAAGGCTATATGGTTACTAAAAAGAAGAAAGGAACTTCAATATTTTGTAAATGTTTTATTAAGAGCTGGAGAGATGCCTCAGAGGTTAACAGCACTGGCTGCTCTTCCAGAGGTCTTGAGTTCAATTCCCAGCAACCACATAGTGGCTCACAACTATCTGTAATGAGATCTGGTGCCCTCTTCCTATGTGCAAACAGAACACTGTATACATAATAAACAAATAAATCTTTAAATATTTTATTATTTTTATGTGTCTGTGAGTGTAGGTGTGTGCACATGAGTGGAGGTGTCCACAAAGACCAGAGACATCTGATCTAGAGCTGGAGTTACTAGCAGTTATGAGTTCCTTATCTAAGTTCAAATAATACATGCAAAATTACATATTCAAAGTATGTTAACATAAAATCCTTGACCTTGTTGGGAAATTCAAATTCCACACAATAGATTTTAATAAAAGATACATATTTTTTTAACTTTTTTCTGGTGGGGGAAGAGTTTGTATAGGGACCAGAGGACAGTTTCCTTTTATCCTGAGGGGTTGGGGGATCAAATTCCAGCTATTAAACAGGATGGTAAGTGCCCTTACTTTTTTTGCAATCTCACTAGCCCCAAATATGTGTCTTGAAATAGACATAGCAACACATATTATAAAACCTCACTTAAATTACTGCTTCTTCTAATTTAGGTAGCCTTCTTATAGCCCAAATTCCTGTGTTTTATTTATTTTTTTAAGTATCAAGGTGTACTCAATTTGAGGTTTTTGTAAAACTAGAAATCTGGCTGTAGGTTGTACTGTTAATACAGCTCAACCTACAGTTCCTTTAAATGTACTTAAACAAAATTTTCATTCTGTGAACAATAAATAAATAGCTAGAGATATGACTCGGTGTTTGAGAGTGTACTGCTCTTAGAGTTTGGTTCCTAGCCCTCACAGTATTCAGCTCACAACAGTCCATACCTAACTCCAGCTCCAGAGGGATCTGGTGCCTCTGGCCTCCAAGGGTGAACACACACACACACACACACACACACACACACACACACACACACAAATCAATCAATCAATCAATTAATAAAAATTTTGGGGAGTATAAAAGAAGAAAAAAAAAGGACAGAAAATGCTGGGCATGGTGGCACACAGCTTTAGTCCCAACACTCAGGAGGCAGAAGCAGGTAGAGTTCTGTGAGTTCAAAGCCAGCCTGGTCTACAGTGCAAGTTCCAGGACTGTCACACAGAAAAACCACCACCCACAACAAAAAGAATAGAGGAGGTTATTTATTCCTCTCCTTCACAAATAACAAGGCTGATGACCAATTTTACTACCTGGTCTTTAAGGCCCAATTCCTGCACACAAAAAAAAACAAAACAAACAAACAAAACAAACAAACAAACAAACAAAACAGGAATATGAATAAATCCAAGAGTGTATGAAAAGCACAAGCTAAAGTAGAACTTTTCTTTTCCCAGTCTACACAAGATTGGTTCCTAAAAATCCAGTATACCAAAATCTGTGGCTATTTTAGTCCCTTATATTTAAAAAATAGTATAAATATTTGCATACTGAAGGAAATAAAGATCTTGTCTAGTGCTAAAATCCATGAATCTATGGAAAAGTCAGTTTTGGGGTGTACAAATACATATTCAAGGGGAGAAAAATACTTGTTCAAAATTGTGTATTTTCTGTAATTGTAAATTACTCTTGATATGGTAATGTGTATAATATTGTCTATGGTTATGCAGGGTGCACTTAACCGAAAGCTGTAATACATGCTTCCTGACTATACACCTGACATCTTCTCCTGTAGCAATGCCAACACACCATAGGAAATTTTTTTTCAATTTAAAATACTTTCAGATTAGTGACTCAAATAGAGAAACCTATTCAGTCATATTTTACTATATAAAACAGCTATGTGCTCATGTCAGAAATCTTGATTTTGTGAGTAAGCCAAAGCACAAAATAGAAATTATCTAGAAATTTACCTATAGTTAGAGGATTAACGCTTGATTTTGATATTTCTGTCAAATCTACTAGATTAAAATGTCCTACTTTAACTAAAATAGAGTATTATAATTGCTACTGAGAACCTAAACAGACTATAAATATGTTCTATAAGATGTCCTAAAATTGCAGTCATAGAAGTTTGAATTGAAATAACCTATCAAGTTAGTCCACTTCCTACCTAATACAAAGATCCTATTTTGAAAATTCTGAGCTATGATTCCAGTTCCCTGCTTTCAGTGAGAGAACTTTATTGGAAACTTCTTCCATACTCTACACAATGATCTCATTTCTGCTTACCAGGCCTCATTCTGGTCTCAAAGTTCTTCAAACATTTGAAGATAATTATTGTGTTTATTTTTACATATAGTCTTTTAAATTTTTTGTTTGTCTTTGCCTTAGGATCTCTCTCTCTCTCTCTCTCTCTCTCTCTCTCTCTCTGTGTGTGTGTGTGTGTGTGTGTGTGTGTACAAACCTTTAACCCCAAAACTCAGGAGGCAGAGGCAAGTCTCACTACAAGTTTGAGAGGAGCCACATAGAGTTCCAGGCCACATAATGAGACCTTGTTACAACAACAACAAAGTCAACTAAATCCTAAAGTCAAATGTAGCCATCTTCACTGTTTCTAACAATGCATACAAACCTGAAAGTGTGCTAAGCTATTTGACGTTTCTCTACATACTACTCTTGAGGAAAAGACAAAGGCAAAGCTTAGCAATGTTCTTTAAACATTTAAAAATGTTCTCAGTGAGGCAGTGGAGGTATATGCCATTTAGTCTCAGCACATGGGAGGCAGAGGCAGGTGGATCTCTGAATTCAAGGCTACCCTGGTCTACAGAGTTAGCTCCAGGACTGCCAGGACAGCCAGGGCTACACAGTGAAACCTTGTCTCAAAAAACAAAGCCAAGCCAAACCAAACTAAACCAAACCAAAGATAACAACAAAAAAGAATTTCTCTTCAATGTCTCTCTGTATGTTTATATGCTAGCAATGGAGGCTACATCACTTACCTATATGACCTTGCAAATCTAAATAAAATAAATTAAATAAATCTAAATAAAAGAGGGTCCTTCCTACTTTCAAAGCTGAAAACATGCTTAGAAAAACATAAATTGGAAAACAAAACAAAAACATGCTAGCTTTTAGAAAACAAAACACACCAAAAAGTAAATAAATTTAATGGTTCGTAATTTAATAATACATTGGACAAAGTGATTAGTCAAGGCTAGTAAAAGACTACACAGAAACTGAATAGATGAACCTAAATTCTGTCTTTGGAAAGTTTCTCCAGGGTCCTGACTATCATGCTTGACCCTCCCTCCAGTAGAGGGAGCAAAATCCTAACAGTCAACAAGTAGAATGGAAGGTAAGTTTGTGAATTTTTAGTATACCTAAGTATATTTCTGGTACGTCCATCTTAGACATTTCAAAAGCTGTGTTTTGAAGCTCAGGTTGAAGAACATAGAAACATCAAGCCAGACTTGATCTGGAAGCTTCTTCCCTGAAAAGAATCCCTCATCACTGTGAAAAGTGCTATTGTTAATCAACAATTTTTATTCAGCTGTGTGCTGAATATAATAATATATTATTATCAACCAAACTAGATGTGCCATTGATGCGACAGTGTCGAGTCTGTTACGAGGATAACCAACCACTGTTGGGTTGGATTTGAGATGCCCCACATCTGGTACCATAAACCTTGTCAAGAATCTATGGCTAGGAAGGTTGTAGGCCCAATGGGGACGCTACTGCTGTCATTTTTGCTAAGTGGATACGATGTGCCTACCAAACTGCCTTCTAAATAATCATGGTTATGCCATTAGATTACAGCTAATATCAGTTTTAATTCAAAGAAGCATTATTTTCATGATAAACAGCAACTAACTACTGGTCAAAGTGCTGAGAACAAGTGAATGCTAAATGTTCTGCCCTAAATAGGACATCTGTTATTGCCCCTTCCAAGGCTCACAAGAGGAAGCATAAAGACTGTCACAATGGAGTGTTGTGGAATGTTGTCTTTCTGGACACATGAAATGTCTACTGGATCTGTGATTACCACTTCAAAACTTGCATATGATTGGATCCATCACCAGTGTCCAGTTATGGGATCTGGAGAGGCTCATAAGTCCTGCCCCACATATAGTAGTAACTAGGGGAGGGAGAGACATTTCATACAGCTACTGACAAGGTGTCCAAGTCTCTGAAATAGTCTCTTACCCCTGAAAGCAACTCTAATAAAAATCATTAGGTCACACAATAAAGGAAAGCCAAAGGGGGACTGGTCAGAAAGAAGAATAGTGGGAGACTGATACAGTGTGTGTTAAAATGACCAGAATATATTATATGCATGAAAATGAATAAACATGTATATATGTTATATGCATTAAAAGGTCATAACAAAGTTTCCTATTATGTAAAATAAATATGTTCTAATAAAAAATTTTAAAAAAAAGAGTGTTGAAATGTTTTTTGAAATAAAACAAAAATAAGCTTGGTGTGAAAGGCTTGGAATCCCAGAACCTTGGGAGGCTGAGGCAGAAGAAATGTAAATTTACAGCCTGCTTGGCCTGCAGAGTTAGTTCGAAGCCACTCTAATAATGACTAACTCTAATCTTAGCACTTGAGAGGCAGAGACGGTGAGATCTCTGACTTCTCTGTTACAGGCTAGCCAAGATGGCACAGACAGACCCTGCCCCAAACAAACAAACAAAAATCAGTGTTGAAATGAAGACTAAAGAGAGGACTGAGGGTATAGCACAGTAGTAGAATGCTTTGGCTATCCTGCACAATGCCCTGCATTGATCCTCTAAGAATTAATCAGGTACATTACTTAGTATAATAACCAGGTCATATCAATCAGGTGTGATGCTAAAGTTTTGTAATTCTAGAACTCAAGAAGTAGAGGCAGGGAGATAAGAAATTGATGGTCATCCATAGGGAGTTTGAGGTTGAGGCCAGTCTATGAAACATGAGATCTGGTGTTTACAAAACAAAACAAAACAAATCCATAGTGTATCATTGTATTCTCATTCTCAGAGGTTAAAAATATTGAAATATTTCACTTTGAGGAAGTAGGCAAATACATATAAGTTCAAGGCCAGTATGGCCTATATAGTGAGTTTTGCGTTAGCCAGGGTTATACAGAGTAAGGTCTTGTCTCAAAAAAAAATTACATTTCATAAATAATTTAGTAAGATTAAATAAAATATTACATTTAATATGTTTTTGTAAAAAAAGTTATACTCTCACATGACAAAAATTACAGAATACGGGTGAAAAAAGCACAAATGTATTATGCTTAAATAACCTATTTCCTTATGGTATATATTCATTTACATATTAGAATACTAGTCTGAAAAAAAAGTATAGTTAAGTACCTAACTATAATCTAATAGTCCCAAGTATTTTCAAATCTTGTGTTAATCCTTTCCAACATCTATTATATAGATGATATTGCTATTTTATATATTATATACATATATACATACACACACACACACACACACACACAAACACTTTTAAAGACAGGGTCTATGTAACCCCTGGCTATTCTGGAACTCTTTGTAGACCAGGCTAGCCTCAAAGTCACAGAGATCCAGCTGCCTCTGTCTCCTAAATGCTAAGGATTAAAGACATGTGCCAGTATACCACAGCTTACTATTTTATATTTTAAAGATCAGGAAACAGACTGGAGAGAAAGTTCAGGGGTTAAGAACACTTGCAGCTCTATCAAAGGACTCAAGTTCAGAGTTCAACATCCTTATCAGGTAGCTCGAAAATGCCTGTAATGCCAAGTACTCATGTAAACCATCTGGTCTCTGAGGGCACACAATCACATAAATAAAATCTTTTTGTTCTTGTTTTGTTTTTCAAGACAAGAGTTTCTCTGTGTAGCCCTGGATGTCCTGGAACTTGCTCTGTAAACCAGGCTGAGCTCAAACTCACAGCTCTACCTGCCTCTGCCTCCCAAGTGCTGGAATTGAAGTGTGCACCATGCCTAATTATAAATAAATCTATATAAAACTGAGAAAACAGAGAAATACAAAATTTATGTAACTAGCTCAAAGTCACACATCTGAAGTATAAAGAGCTAAGAGTCTAATTCAGACTGCACTCTGAACTATTTTACTATGATCATAATTTGGAATTATATCTCATTCCTGGGGCATCATTAACATTTTCTCAGTGTTAGCCTTCAAGGTCTTTTTAATGTTGATACTAATCCATTACACTTGTATATAGTAATAAGCTGTGGTGTTTCTAGTTCCCTGCTATAAACATAAAATACCTTTGGAGCTGGAGAGATTTCTCAGCAGTTAAAAGCACTGGCTGCTCTTTCAGATGACTCTGGCTCAATTCCCAGCACCCACATGACAGCTCACAACCATCTGTAACTCCAGCCTAAGGTGAATCAACAATCTCTTCTGGCCTCTGTGGGCACTGGGAATGTAGATGGTACATAGACAGATGCTGGCAAAACACTCCTACATATAAAGTAAAATAATAAATTTAAAAAATATATTTTGGATATATTACTTTCGCTATGTTTATGTCAAAATGTTTTTCAAAAGAATCTATCAGTTAATAAAGCCATGAACATTTATTAATGTCTCCACAAATATGCCAGTACTAGGCATGAACATTAGGACTGATAAGATAGCTCAGTAGGTAAGGGTGATTGCTGACAAGCCTTGTGACACAAATTTGATCCCAGAATCGAGATACAAAGTCCCAACCTCTGCACACACTTTGGCATGCATGCTTCCACATACATTCACATGCAGAATAAATAAATAAATTTAAAAGGCACTATTGAGAGTATGAACATTCAAATTGTTTCTAATAAATGAAACAAATGTTCTACATTTTATTTTTTCAACACACAAAATGTTAACTGAAGTTCCATATTAGTTTGACTTTACAATTTTAATTTCCTGGGTTTCTGATGTGTGTTTCGTTTCTCCACAGCTTTTCTAATGTATCCAAACTGCTCTAAACTTGCAACCCTGCCTCAGCCAGCTGATAGCTAAAATCAAAGGGGAAGTTCACAATATCTCTCTTTTAAGTTTCTTCCTCTAGGCTTTCTTTACTCAGTGATCAATACTATACCTATCATATTCACACTAAAATTTCTCCAGGCTGTTGTTTCCTATTTAAAAATCATGGTTACTAAGGTTTAATTTTGACAAAATAGCCTTCTATTAAAAGTAAACACAAAAGCAAAAATGCAAATTAAAACTTACAGTTTGAAAAAAAAATTGCTTCTAATACAATTTTAATAGCAAGATAAACCTGTCAAATATGCACTGAATAAAATTCCAAATTTAAAAAATCTTGAATAGGTCTCATTTAAAATTAATTGAGTAGAAGACTACTAATCCTCAATTTGCCAAAATAAAAACAGAAAGCTACATACCTGTCGCTGTAAACATAGATGATTTCTGTTGTGCAAATGCTGATGATTAGATAACGAGGAAGGCCAACTCCGAGCCTGATATTGCAACTGAGTTTGAGCCATGTCAGAAGGCCTAGCTACAAGATGTGAAGTAAACTGCCGATCAAGGTCATGATCTAAAACATGATTTGAATTATCTTGTCCAAATTCATCAAATTGAGGGAGAAGACCCTCTTGAAGGAGGTCCTCTGGGTCAAGCCCTGCAAATGGTTCTGTATGAGATTCCACTTGATGAAGTAAATTCTCTTCTAAAGATGAAAAACCATTAGTTTCCACATGATCATTGAAATGACCCATTTGAGTTCCTGAGTCAACAGGATCTGGGAAGTTCATGTGCACAGGAGATAATTTTGAATTGTTATAATTACCCTGAGGATGTGACGAATGCAAAATTTGAAAATTATTTGAATTCAGTGATGGAGTGGGGTTTAGGATATGCTGAGCAGAGTCTTGCTTAATACTCCTATGAGGTGAAAAGGAGTTACTTCCAACAAAATCAGATAAAGTCTGATTTGTATGACTGGGTCCAAGCACTGCAGATGACTGAAGGAGACTGCTTGGTGACACATGACCACTGGAGAAAGAGTAATGTGCAGGAAACTGCTGTGAGTTACTGACAGAACAGGAAGTCATACTTGGAGAAGGTCTGTTAAAGTTTCCTTCCTGATGACTGCCACACTTGAGGAAGTGTACTGGAGGATTTGCTGCTTGAGAAAACTGCACTGAAAGAGACTGTTGTGAAGAGGATGTGTTAGCTATGTGTGGCAGGTGGTTAGAATTAACTCTATGAGGAGCAGAAACATTAACGTCTATAAAATTTTTAGACTGTCCAAGAGAATTTTGCCCTGGGTTAAGATTACTTCTGTTTTGTTGTGAGCGAAGTGAAGTACACTGTGTTTGATGTTCACTGGCCTGAAATAAGGCAAAATCATGGTGCACCACAAAGCTTTTATTTTGATGTAGAGAGTGTGAATGTCCTTGTTGATGAAAAGGAGATCCATTTTGATTAGAAAGGCCAGTAGCTGTCTGATGACCCCACATTGGACTGCCATCTGCTACATCTTGAAACAAGCCATTGGCTTGGTTTGGGGGATGGATGGGAGAGCAGTTAAACTGAGAGTGTGGAGACAATACATGTTCAGCTGGACTGCCAAAAGACTGATTAACTTGATGAAATTTCATTGAGTCAAACTGATTCAATTGTTCAAAATCCGTCATCTTCTGATGAGTTGGAGTACCTTGAACATGGTTTAGTGAATCTATGTGCAAAGGCTCAAACTCTGCACCCAAGTTCAATTCATCCACTAGTGAGACAGGTCCCGGCTGGACAAATGCATCATCTGACAAGCCTTCTAAGGTCTCACCAAAAAGATTAGTATCATCAAAAAAATCCATCATTGGATCTGTCATTTTGAAACTTCAGTGACAATTTGGATTGTTCACTCCAAACACAGTATGTTCAGCTTCTCTGTAGTAGATAACACTGTATCATTTCTGAAGCTCATCAACTAATCCAACACAGGCCAATGTTCATTATTGCTCTACATACTGACATGTCACGAAGTTTCAGAATCCTAGAAAAATAAGAACAATAGCAATATAAATTTTGTAGTAGGTATTAAGCATACATAAAATACACAGTACTTTGGTATGTGATAATTTGTTGCAATAGGTCATTAATATTCTATACAAAGGAAAACAGGCTCCTGTGGGGGAGATAACTATTTAAAAGTAAAAATGGACATTACTTTACTCTGAAGTACATATATTATGACAAAAGAATGTAAAGTAACCCTTAGGAATAACAAACAGTGTGTCATACTAAATCATGAAATGTCTACAATTCCCAGGACTTCAACCAATGATTTGAAGGCATTGCCCTTCAAAATGTTATATGTTTAAGACAGCTAGTCAGACGTCCTCAAGCTAGTAAGTAGATTATGATCACCTAGGTCCCATGGGGTATGTGCAGAAATACCAGAAGCACAATTCTCAAGATACCATGAGGTGACCCAGAATGAAATAAATTTGGTTTGGTTAGCTGATATCACTAACACAAATATGCTGCAAAGTATGCTGGATGATAAGCTTAAATAGTTCACATGGTGCTTTTTCTTATCTACCATGGAAGACCAACCTAACAGCTAAAGGACTCAGGTATCTGTGAAACAAACCAAGTAGCTTCCTATAATCAGTTCCATTCATTACTCCATCTCTAGAGAAACGGCTAAATCATTACGGATATGAATGTTTCCTATTTTATTTATCAAATGGTACAAATGCTAAAAATCAAAAACTAAAGAGAAAACAAACAAATCTCTGTGATTTCAAGGCCAGCCTGGTCAACAAAGCAAGTTCCAGGATAGCCAGGGTTACACAAAGAAACCCTGTCCCAAATAAATAAGTAAACAAAAGCTTACACTTATGTATATAATGCTAATTAAACGTGTATATGCAGTTTATTTCTGGGGAGATGAGGGAGACTGATGGTAAAACTTCCACAGAAGCAGGATCATGGATGCTCTAATCACTTATAACAATGGTCTAGTTTTTTTTTTTCATAGCCTTAGCAAACATTTGTGTTTATAACTCATGAAGTTATACATCATGTCTAAGTAACTTAAAATACCAACTACAATACAAATAAATTGACATTACACTATATTATTTAGGTAATAAAAGCAAGAAGGAACTAGCAGGTGTAATTTGTTTCTTCAAAAAGTTTTTAATTTGCATGGGGTGGTTCCTTTGATGTAAAAACCTTAGGATACTGTTCGCCAAGCATTCATGAACACACACATACATATACACATACACATATACCAGTGAGATGTAAAAGTGATCTAATGACTGGTTATTTTCTAATACTAAATAGGTAACCATTATTAAATCATTTCCATTTGAATCATTTCCAAAAATTTTTAAAGTAATATGGATCCAATGTTCCTATTTTACACACACAAATAACAATTGAAAGTACTTATTCCTATATTAGTTTATTTAAAACTTACCAAAGTGCTAATAAACTTATTCAGAACTTCTATTTTGAGGGATTAGTATTAAAAAAATAAATTTTCTAAATAAAATCTCTACTAACTGTAGAAATATTATTTTTTAATTCTGAGAAGTAACAACTACCAAACTTGGATGACTTATACCTAGATATTGATGTATTATAAATCACAACAGTATCGCATACTCTAATAAACAACATGTAGCCATATAGCCATATCTGGCAGTGTATCCTACACTCAAAGTACTTGTATGTCTAAGGTAGAAAGATCCAGGTCAGAAAGTCCAGACTACAGAGTGAGTATACAAGGATAGTGTTGGCTACACTGTAAAACAAAACAAGAATTTGGAATATAAAATACCTCACAATAATCTTAATTAACTGGAGAAAACTACTGTGTAAAAAAAAAATGGAGAGGCTGGAGAGATGGCTCAGCAGGTAAGAGCACTGACTGCTCTTCTAGAGGACCCGGGTTCAATTCCCAGCAACCACAAGGCAGCTAACAACTGTCTCTAACTTCAAGATCTGGCACGCTCACAGACATGCAAGCAAAACACCAATGCACATAATGTAATAAAAATATTTTTTAAAAAATGGAATGAAATGAAATATGACCAAGTCAAAGTTTTAGGTGATAAAAACCCAGACACTAAAGTTGTCTCTTTAATTGCAGAATAGAAAATTATTCACTAAGCACAAATTATAAAGGGAAAAATAGAAATAATAGCTAACAATTTACTCACCCTTAACTTGATTTTAGGAAAAGCAGACATAATAAAACAATTAGAAAGAACATATTATTGTATAGCTTTAGGATTTCATTGTATTATACATTATAACACACTCTAAAACTTACTGCATAATACTCCTTCAATACTAGTCAAATAAAAACCTAGTTTTTATTTACTTCAACAAAATGAAAGGTTTTCATATGATAAGTTTATAGGCTACATCATTAAAATTAAAAGCCCAGTGTTGTGGGACACACCTGTAATCCCAGTACTCAGGAGGCAGAAGGGATGATCTCTTTGAGTTTAATATGAGCCTCCTGGTCGGCCCAGTGAGTTTCAGGGTAACCAGAGCAACATGGTGAAACTGTCTCAAAAACAAAACAAAATCCCCACAAAAATCCAGTCTGGTGTTGAAATATACAGCCCCATCTACTCAGATACTGAAATGGGAGGACTGTGAGCTCAAGGCCAGGAGTGATGACCTGATGAGAGAGAGAGAGACTGTCTCAAAAATAAGTAAATAAAAGTGAAAAACATATGGGTGGTGGCACACGCCTTTAATACCAGCACTCAGGAGGCAAAGGCAGGCAGATCTCCAGTGAGTTTGAGACCTAATACAGAGTGAGTTCTAGATCAGCCATGGCTACACAGAAAAACCTTGTCTTGAACCACCCCAAAACCCCACCTTATATCTAGAACATTTAAGAAATTATATCTAAAACATATAAAACATTTTCATCAGGTTACTGAAAAGAAATCTGAATACTTCTCCAAAGGCACATAAATCTCTAGTAAAGACATGAAAAAATATCCAGCTTCATTAATTATGACAGAATTATAAACCAAAACTATAAAAGAAAGATCATTTCTTACCCATTAGGATAGAAAATCAAAGGCATCAAGAAAATAACTGAATGCAAGATTGGTTGAGAGAGAGAGAGTTGAACTTAGAAATTAGTAATGGGAATGTAGCTTATGTGGAAAAGTATGGCAAGTCCTCAAAAATTTAAATATATAAATTCTGTATAGGTAAATACCCAATGGAATTTAAAGCAGAAAATTAAACACAAACTTGCATGTCCAATGCCCAGAGCAGTATTTATTCACAATACCAAAAGGAGAACTAACAACTAATATATAGATAAACAAGGCATAATATACTCAGTAATAAATAGAAATAATAGCTAACAATTTACTCACCCAGGCTGGCAACCAATAGTAGATTAGTGGTAATGAAGCTGAAGACAAGGTGTATGTGTAGCATTTCTGGTGACCAGTGAATATTGGTCATAGGTTATGATGTGTCTTTTGTGGTACTGAAAATGCTTTTTTTTTAAGCTTTATTTATTTATTTATTTATTTGCCTTGGTGTTTGCCTGGAACTGGAACTACAGACAGTTGTTAGCTGCCATGTGGGTGCTGGGAATCGAACCCGGGTCCTCTGAAAGAGCAGACGGTGCTCTTAACTGCTGAGCCATCGCTCCAGCCCCCTGAAAATGCTTTAAACTGGTTTCAGTGATGGTTAAATAACTCTGTGAATGACAGGCAGTGGTGGCACATGCCTTTAATCCCAGCACTCGGCAGGTGGATCTCTGAGAATTAGAGGTCAGCATGGTCTACAGAGCAA
Source organism: Sigmodon hispidus (assembly GCA_004025045.1). Lineage (NCBI taxonomy): Eukaryota > Metazoa > Chordata > Mammalia > Rodentia > Cricetidae > Sigmodon > Sigmodon hispidus. The sequence continues at coordinate 131,025 of PVIH01003702.1, forward strand.
GCTCCCTGACAGGGTCCAAAGCTACTCAGAAAAACCCTGTCTCAAAAAACCAAAAATCAAAAAAATAAAAAAGATCCCCCCAAAAACAAAATTCTGTGATCACTAGAAACCACTGCTGGTTGGGCTGATGCATACCTGTAAATGTAAAGAATCATAGGTTGGAAGCTAGCCTACACTAAATAAAGAGAAAGACTCTGTCATTAGAAAGGACTAAGAGGGTTTGGAGAGAAGACCCAGCAGTTGGAAATGCTCAATTCTCCTCCAGAGAACCTTCATTTGGGTTCCAGAACCCATAGTGGGTGGCTCACAACAGCCTGTAACTCCAGTTTCAGAGAACCTGCTGCCCTCTTTTGGCCTCCATGAGCACACACATATGTGGCAATACACTAATAGATACATATGCATAAATAAAAATAAATCTTTAGAACTAAAAAATATGAGGCTAGTAAGATGTCTCAGCAGATAAAAGTTGCTTGCTGTTAAGTATGGCACTTGTGCAACCATACACCAACACATACACCGTATTTATATATACATGTACAAACAGACATATGCACATAAGTAATAAAAAATTTTTAAAAGAGGAGGTGAAAAAAGCCAGTGAATTATTCACGTAAATAGATTAAATCATATAGGATATAAAGTACATTAATAAAATTATTTTAAATAGTATCTTCAATGATACAAGGTTTCATAAGATCATACAAATGTAAACTTTACTTAAGGATATCAACCCCATGCCCATGCACTAGCCACTTATTTCTCACCCCGGTTCCTTGTTTTTCTAAAACAATATAACTTCATTCTTCTTTAGGCTAGAAAAAATTCCACCGGGGAGCCAGGTGCAGTGGCACTGTGTCTTTAATCTTAGCACTAGAGGGTCAGAAGCAGGCACATATATGTGAGTTCAAGGCCAGCCTTCAGAGCAAGTTCTAGGACAGCTACAAGTACATAAAAAGACTCTAGCAAAAACAGAAAGTACATGTACACACACACACACACACACACACACACACACACACTTACTTACTTGTACTCAGAAAAAAATCTTTTTAAAAAAGTTTTAAAATGACTTGGGGCAAAAATTCTTTTCAAAATCTTCCTGTGTTGCTAGCCAATTTTCCTTTTTTCTTTCCCCTAGTAGTCTTCCTTAATTTCTTTTCCTGGGGCCTGACCCAAGTACACCCTGCATAATTACTATGTATACTCAGAATGCCTTGTTTATGTGAAGATGGAGTGTTTCTGTGGGGAAAAAAAAAAAGGTGCTAGGCACAGCAGGGCCAGGATGGGCCAAAATGACCTATCTATTTCATTATAGTCCTCCATTTTCATTATCTTCTCAAAGTAAATTTTCTGACCATCAGTCCCATGACTATTTACAATCCCACTGTTTCTCAGTCTCTTCACTAAGATCATATGAACAATTTACACAATACAACACCACACACACACACCCCACATGATCAAATAGTAAGGCAGAAATAATTAATTCTTGGAGACATGGTATCTTGCTGGAAAAGTTCTAATAAGTATTATACATTTTTATTAATCTACTTGACCCTTCCATCCTAAGAAGGAAAATAACATAAGTTCTTCCACTTAGGGTAAAATGAAAGACATACACTAACCTGAGAGCTTGACTCCTGATGACAATCCTAAGTAGAGGTCTCTATCTTTAAATGACTTCAAGTGGGCTTATTAGTTCTGCTCCCGGGGACAAAGAATCAACATTTGGGCACTAGAGAGATGACCTGGTTGTTAAGAGCCATGTACTGTTCTTCCAGAGAGGACCTGAGTTTGGTTCCCAGCACCTACATCAGATGGTTCACAAATGTCTTTAACTTTGTCCCCAAGGGACTCAACAGCCTCTTATGGTTTCAGTGAGCAATGCACCTCATGTGCACAAATCAACATTCTGACAAAACATATACAAATAATTAAAATTTTAATTTAAAAAAAAAGGACTCCAGGTAGTAGTGATCTTGGCAGCAGCAGTGGTGGTAGCACACACCTTTAAGTCCAAGACAGAAGAGGCAGAGGCAGGTGAATCTGTGTGAGTTTGAGGCCAGTCTGGTCCACAGAGCTAGTTCCAGGACAGCCAGGACTACAGAGAGAAACCCTATCTTGAAAAATTAAAAAAAAAGACATTTGTCCCAGCAAAATGTAAGTTGTTTTTTAAACATTTTATGATTTTATGTATATAGGTGTTTTACCTGCATGTATGCTTGTGTACCAAATACATGTAGTACCTGCAGAAGTTGGAAAAGATCAGCACTGGTCTCCTGATCTCTGCCTCAACTTCAAACCCATAAATGCCTAACAAATATTTGACTTCTCCTCCTGGATAGTGGATATGAGACTAAGGCCCGATATTTACTAGGCCATATTTCAAAACAGTCAGTAGCAGGTGTTCTAGAAGTTGTTTCAGGCCCCGTCATTCACAATCTTCCAATAGCTCTGTACTGCACCCTCCTCATTCTGAGTGTATCATAGTCTCCACTCCCACCTAAACAGTTCTGTCACTCTCCTCTCTTGGTCACTCCCCCTTCCAACAGTCACAAAGGCAGGAGAGAAATGTCAGCAAAATAGCCCAGTAGGCAGCTTCAAATACCCAATGATTCTAAACACAAGCAGGAATCATTAAAGACAATTTCAGGAGAAACCCGAGAAATAGCCCAAGTTTTACAACAACTAAGAGAAGAAAGAGAAAAGTAATAAAGAGCAAATCCCTATCATTAAAGGAAATCTGTATTGAAACACTGGCAGAGCAGTGAGAATGCATCTAAGGTAAAGAAGAAAGTCTGGATTCAGCTCCAGCACCAAAAGAGAAAAAAATGGAAAATGGAATCTGAACACAAGATAAAGATGAGACTTTAATGACTGTCCAGAAGAAATACAGTTATCTTATAGGATGGAGGTGTATATATATATCTGGTGGTGGTAGCTTATGTCTTTAATCCCAGCACTTGGGAGACAGAGGCAGGTGGATCTCAATGAGTTCGAGGTCAGCCTGGTCTACATAGTGAGTTCCAGGACAGCCAGGACTTTTGCACAAAGAAATCCCATCTCAAAAAACCAGAAAAACAACAACAACAACAACAAAAAACCCAATAATCATAATAACAAAATAGGAATGAACACATAGACTCTGTCCCTAAGAAAGTTACTGATTTAGTAAACAAAGAATTAATAAATTCTGTTAAATATGCTCAGAGAGCTAACAAAAGTCATGGCTCAAAGATGAAAGCATCTAGGAAAATGACATAAATAAAATAAAACCACTAATAGTGAAGGAGAACTGAGTAACAGACTAATCAGGAATCTGAAGCTGGGAAGTAGATAGACAACTCTGAAATTCACTACAGTTAATCAGACAAAGGCAAACAGCATGACCACTGGAAAGTGAAGAGAAATGGACAGACTGAGATCTGTGACAATGACAAGCATCACAGTGAGGGGTCCTGGAGCAGAGAGGGAAAGGGACAATGAAGACCACCGAAAACTCCTCAAATCAGATGAAAGACATGAACTTTAAAAAAATGTTTTTAAGTGTGTACATATGCATGTCTATGCATTCATCTGTGCATTTGAGTGCACAAGGCAGCCAGAACAGGACACTGGATCCCCTGGAGCAGTTGTAAACTAATGATGTGAATGCTGGGAACTGAACTTGGGACCTCTGGAAGCATAATTAATACATGGTCTTAACTTGAGATGTGTTCCCAGCACCTGCATGGTAGTTCACATCCAGCTGTAACTCCAGTTCTAGGGGATCTGATGTCCTATGTATAAATGTATATGCAGGCTAAAACATCCTATACATTAAAATTAAAGGAAAGAAACTGCTGAGTCATGAACTTAGCTCCATGATAAAGGACAAATGTCAGACCTTGGGTGGGTATAATTTTTTTTCTCTTTAAAATATAATTCAAAGTGTTCTAAAACTACTACTCTATATATCCTTGACATGTTGATAATAATCTACATTACTTATAATTATTTAATTCCAAAACAGACCTAAGAGATGTCTCAGTAGTTAAAGGTTACTTGTTACCAAGTCTGTTGACTGAAGTTCAATCTCAGATCCCATATAACAGACTGGGAGAACAGAGTGCAGAAAACTGTCCTCTAGTCTCCTCATGAGTGCAGTTTATCACCAATGTACCCACATTCACACACATACCATGAAAATACAAAATAAATAAAAAGTTAAAAATGAAAAATAATAGCAATACTAAATTAGCACTTGGGAGGGGAAAAGGACAGCAAGTAGCCAGGCAGTCTGAACTTACTAGTGAAACTGTCTCCAAAAACACATGTAATTAGCAAACAAATTAACATCAAATTTAATATTCACTCAGTGCCACAGTGATGGCTCAGTGCTTTTCCAGAGGACGCAAGTTTCATTCTTAGCACCATGCTAGGGTGGTGCATAACTGCTCCACGAAGTCTGACACCCTCTTCTGTCCTTCTCAGGTGCACATAAAGACATACACACATCCACAAAAATAAAAAAGTAAAATAAATAAAATCTCAGTAAAAAAGAATTACATTTGCTGGTGGTGATGACCCATGACTTTAATCCCAGTGATCAGGAGACAGAAGCAGGCAGATCTCTAAGTTCAAGGCCAGTATGACCTATATAGTGAGTTCCAGGACAGCCCGAGCTACTCTGTGAGACTATGTCAAAGCAACAGATTTCACTGAGAAATCAGGAAAAAATATGTGTCCTCTGATATTCCAGATTACTTTATTAAATATACAATATATCACCACAAATATGTGGCAAATGTAAGTCAGTCACTGCATAGTTAGAAGAGACACAGGGTTAAATTCTCACTGCCACGCTCTGTATCTGCTGGTTCTGAGAATTCCTGTCTTTTTCCTCACTTAACTACCTAAGTCACAAGTGATAGAATTTAGAAAGAATATATTCAATGTTCTAAACTAAAACTCAGTAATTATAGACTCTCTCATTGGCCTGGAGAACTAGAAGCATAAATCAAAATTTTCAGGTGAGCTCCCAAAATAGTATCATGACTGCATTATCCTTATTGTCGAACTAATTTGTTTAATTTAGTCTTATGAGTACCAGTGTTCTGGTAGCACTCATGTGTCATCACCACTCTGCATCTTACACACTGTATCATCATTCCTGGTGTGCTAGTCTGTTTTTTCCACTAAACCGGATGAGCAGGTCTTTTAATTCCTAATATTTACTATAAATTCTTGGCCTACAGTAAGTACATACTTTCAAAAAATCAATAATACCAAAGCAGAAAGTAAAATTTCTTTATCTTTAGCAATTATATCAAAAGCTGAGATGCATAAGCGTTTGTTTGAACAATAAAACGTCACTCTCCTGGCTTTATAGGGACGCCATTGATATGTACCTTTAAAAATTGTTTTCCTGTACCACAAAAACCAGCTGTGATAATCCTAGCACATGGAAGGTGAAGGGAAAAGGATCAAAAACTTAAGTGAGACCACCCAAGGCTAGGGCTACGTGAGACCCCTCTTAAAACAGAACAAAAATTTATGAAACAGGACCAGGCAAGCCAACATAGTGGGTAAAGAAAGACACACTCTGCTTGAGGATCTGAGTGTCATCCCTAGGATCCAGATGGTAGTAAACAAAGCCAACTGCTGCAATTGTCCTCTAGCTTCCACATACACCTACCATGGCACCCTGAAGAGAAATGTTTTTAAAGAATGTATGCATTCTTTAATGTACCCTCAGCTGGAGAGGGAGCTCAGCAGCTAAGAACTCTTGCTGCTCTTGCAGAGTCCAGAGTCTGGTCACATAGTTCCCACATGGAGGCTCACAACCATCTTGGACTTAAGAGTTGTTCCAGGAAATCAGCTGCCCTCTCTTACCTCCACAGGCAACAGGCATGCACATGGTGCACAAACATGCACACAGGCAAAGTGTTCATACACATAAAATAAAAATATATTTTAAAAAATAAACAACCTAAGTAATTTATTAAGGTGGGGTAATGGCTATTCTTGGTTGTCAACTTGGCTACATCTGGAATTAACTAAAATCCAAAACTGGAGGGCACAACTTATGAGAAAATTTTACTTAATTTGAAGTAAGTAGATCTATTTTTAATCCCAATCTTAAGGCAGGAAGACACACTTTTAATCTGGACCACACATTCCACTGGAAGTCTATGTGAGAACATCAAAGAAGGAAGCTTTTGCTCTTTGTCTGCTTGCCTGCCCTCAGCTTACTAACAAGTTCATTCCTTAACTGGCATTAGAGCCTATGTCTTCAGGATTCCAGCATATGCTGAAGACCAGATGAGACATCCAGCCTCATGGACTAGCAACTACTGGGTTCTTGGGCTTCCCATTCATAGCCAGGCACTATTGGATTAGGAGGATTTCAGCTTTTAAGTCATTCTAATAAATCTACCTTTTTTTATATAGAGAGAGATTCATTCTTTAAATTCTGTTACTCTAAAAGCAACAACAAAAAACCCTGACTAGGTGCTGGAGAGAGGCTCAGAGGTTAAGAGCACTGGCTGCCTTTCCAGAGGTCCTGAGTTCAATTCCCAGGAACCATGTAGTGGCTCCCAACCATCTATAACTAGATCTGGTGCCCTCCTCTGGTCTGCAGACATACATGCAGGCAGAACACTGTATATATAATAAATAAATAAATCTAAAACACACACACACACACACACACACACAAACCTGACTAATACAAATAGAAAACAGTTAGGGATATATTTTATCACATTTAACAAAAATATTCAATGATCCTATTTAAATTCACAAATATTCCTTATTGAAAGAACATTTTCAATTGACAGTTTTACACAAGACCCTGTGGCATAGCAGTCTTGTAAGTTTTGTCTTATTTTGGGTTTTTGTGACAGAGTCCATAAAGAAACTCACTATAGTGCGCAGGTTCCACCTGGTGGCAATCATCCTGCCTTCGTCTCCCAAGTGTTGGGACTACAGACACCAGCTATGCTGCTGCTGCCGCACACTGTGCGTATTCTGAAAACTGGGAAGCATGGTTGGAATCTCAGCTTCATCATTTACTAGCTATGTAATTCTAGGGAAGTCATCGAGAAGCTTGGTTTTTAATCTGTAAAATGGGGAAGGGAATCATAGAGTAGGATTGTAAAATAATCCAAGCTAAGGCATTAGGCAAACTCCATGTTTTCCAAGAAAGCTTCTCAGAACGATGGCAATCTGTAGCCATTGGAAGAAAGAAAAGCATTAGGTTTGCCCTTCTCCCCTTTAGTCCTACATGACTTCACTTTCCATATGTTTTTATTTTACAAATTTTGCTGTCAAGTAAAAGTTTGGACACAGATAAACGCTATTTAAAAAAAAAATCAAACAAAAAAATCAAAAGAAAGCTAGGCATAATGGTGCAGATTTTTAAAAAGAGAGAAAAATGGTATTGGTTGGACTCAAACTCACGAAGCAAAACAGGCTAACCTCCAACTGACTGATGTCTGCTTGTCTCCACTCCACGAACTAGGACTAAAGATATATACCACCAAGCCTGGCCAAATTGTATTTTTAATGCACTTATCCTCCTTTCCTAAGATAGACTGATTCCCACCTTCTCTCTTTACATTTTTTCTTTTCCTTTTTTTGGGGGGATGGGGTTGGGAAGCAGGAATAGCTTAGTCTGAGCTATTGCTTATTTTAGTGTTTTTCAAGTTTGTTGAGACAAACTCACCCATAGCCCAGCCTGACATGTACCTTGCCTCATTTTTAAACTAAAATCTTTGTATTTATTATTTTATATTCTTTTGTACTACATTTTACTTAGGTAAAAATAGCTATTTGTCATCAATATTTATCTCTGAAAATACTGAAGACTTAACAAATGCATTAGTAGGTTAATAAAACCACATAACTTAATTAGTAACTGGTACTTTCATGCATTTTTAAAATTTGGAATGCGTGAATTTGAACAAATTTGGAAAACAAGAAGGCATTATTGTTAGTTGAATGTGCACATATTAGTTACCAAATTTTCCACTCTTAGGAATATATACTGATTTGTGCACATCAACCAGGACAACATCAAAACCACTCATGTGCACATCTATATTGTGAATCTGTCAAAAACTAAAACTGTGTCTATGGGAATGAACACAATGAGAATAGAGTACTATTGCTTACATGGCCATATTTGACTCACAGAAATACTATGCAAAGAAATATATAGTATCTAATTCCACTTAATAAAGTTCAAAACCTGGCAAAACTGATCTATAGTTACAGAAGTCAGGATAATGGTCCCTTCTGGAAAGACAGAAAGGGAGTAATTAGAAAGGCCTCTGAGGGAGTGTCCGGACTGCTAATGATAATGTTCTATTTTTTTTTTTTTTTTAACCTGGGTGGTAGTTTCAGAGATGTGTTTACCTTGTAATAAATCACAGACTTGTATACATGTGATTTATATGCTTTTCTGCACATCTGTCATAATTTAACTAAAATAGTTTTTAAAAACTTAGGCTAGGCAGAGTGGCTCACGCATGTAATTGTAGCACGTGGGTGGCTGAGATAGGAAGAAGGCCATGAGTTTGAGGCCAAGTTAGCTTACAAAGTGAGGTCCAGGTCAGTCTGGGCTAGAGAGAGAAACCTAGTCTCAAAAACAAAATGTTACAGTGAAGGATAAGGCAATATTTATAAATAACAGAAGTAGATGTCATTCAACAAAAGAAAGGCAAACAGCTCGGTCTACAAAAGGACTTCCTAATGTCTGTATACTGCTGATCTGACGACGTTTAAAACAAAGTGAAACCAGTAGGTCCACTGCCGGATACTCAGATAAGCAGTGATTCGCTGCACTGTGGGATCTCTCAGTCTTCCCTAATATCTGGACCTCAAGCACCTCTGTAAAACCTGGGGACAATTGTAAAACAAAGCAGGAATGTCACATCTAGCTTTAAGTCCCTATGGATGTAAGGAGGAAATTAACTCCACAAAGTCGTGTTCTGAACTCTAAATAAACACCACAGCATACACACAATACAGATGATAAATTTTTTAAAGACTGTTTTAAACATTCTTATATTAGTTTTATTTATCATTTATGTACATATGAATGTTTATATGTGTGAACACACATAAGTGCTTGCATATGTATGAAAGCCAGAGATCAAAATCAGAGTATTCCTCTATTGTTCATCACGTTACTTTAATTGTATTTATTTATGTTGGGGGACATATATGGAGAAGTGAAGACAACTTGCAAGTGGTTCTCTCTTCCACCATGTGTATCCTGGGGACTGACCTCAAGCTGTTAGGCTGGATGGTCAATGCCTTTATTCACCATGTGTATCCTGGGGACTGACCTCAAGCTGTTAGGCTGGATGGTCAATGCCTTTATCCATTGAGCCCTCAAGACTTCATAGCCAGTATAATCTTTATTTTATTTCATGTGCATTTGTGTTTGGCCTGCATGTATGTTTGTGTGAGGGCATAGGATCCCTGAAACCAGAGTTATAGATAGTTGTGAGCTGCCATGTGGGAGCTGGGAATTGCCCTTTGAAGGGCAGCCAGTACTCTTAACCACTGAGCCATCTCTCCCACCCCTAGTATAATCATATAATTTGAAAATTATAAAAATTTTGAAAAAACAAAAAAACTTAAGTTGAAAAAAGTAAAATGAGGAGGCTGGAGAGGTGGCTCAGAGGTTAAGAGCACTGACTGTTCTTTCCAGAGGTCTTGAGTTCAATTCCCAGCAACCACATGGGGCTCACAGTATACATGATAAATAAATAAATCTTAAAGAATAAATAAAACAAAAAAAGCTTTTAAATTAAAAAATAAAGAATTTTCAGTTGGGCAGTGGTAGCACACACTTTTAATCCCAGCACTTGAGAGGCAGAGGCTAGTGGATCTTAAAAAGCAAATTCCAGGACAGTCAGGATTGTTACACAGAGAAATCTTATCTCCAAAAAAAAAAAAAAAAAAAAAAAAAAAATTCAAAAGCTTAAAGTATATTACTATTAAGAGATCATCTTAGTTTTGATTTTTTTAAGCTTCTAAGATTTATTTAACTGTGTGTTTGTATAAGTGTACACATGTGTATATGCAGAGGATCTGTTGACACTGGAGTTGCAGGCATTTGAGAGCTACCAGATATCAATTCTGGGATCCAAAGTCTCTGATAGTGTAGTAAATGCTCTCCACTGCTAAGCCATGTCCCTCACTCACCCCTGGTTATCAAGGTCTAATATAAGTATGAAACTTGCTGCTGCTGTTTATGAACATTCAAGAGGCTAAAACATAAAACACTAAGACTTTATTTTAGTAAGTTCAAGGTGAGTCTGGGCATTGTGGTCTATACCCTGGTCAGGAGCTCCAGACCAATCAGGTGAGACTGTCTTAAAAAAAAAAAAAAAAAAAAAAAAAAACAAATTCCAAAAACAAGCAACAGAGAAAAATACACTATGAATATATCTTACTACAGTCTTACATGCATTAAATGTGAGGCACCTACCATCCACATAAAGGCAGACTCAACCTTGTGAAGCACTGGTCTGGGGATGATGTTCAAAACTTGAGTTCTGGCCACACCCTTTCTTCCACCCATCATCTTCATCTCAGCAAATCACACACCATCCATCTTGTTCCTTAATCCAAAAATCATCAATGAAATAATTGTTGACACCTTTCCTAGTATCCAATCCATCAAGGAAGCTGTCAGCAGCTTCCCACTCCATCCCACCTCCAAGCACATCAGCTGCTCAGGTTCTCTCAAATACATACATCAGTAAAGAGTATCTATAAAACATTCAGGTGTGTAACATATAACCTTTTGCTTTCCTTTACAGCATTATTTTTACAGCTGCTACCCTAGATAGTACCAGCTACCTAGACAACTATAGTTCTACAGGTCACTGCGTTCACTCCTGCCTTTCTCCAGTTGATCTTTAAAGTGACTATCTGGGGGGCTGGAGAGATGGCTCAGCGGTTAAGAGCACCGTCTGCTCTTCCAGAGGACCCGGGTTCGATTCCCAGCACCCACATGGCAGCTAACAACTGTCTGTAGTTCCAGTTCCAGGCAAACACCAAGGCAAATAAATAAAGTTTAAAAAAAAATAAAGTGACTATCTGAGACAAAGTCTCATGTATGTAGCCCAGGCTAGTCTCAAACTTACTAAGGAGTCAAGACTAGCCTTGAATTTTTGATCTTCCTGGCCCACCTCCCAAATTCTGGGATTACAGGGATATTCTACCGTTTCTGGTATCCAAGAAACTAGATCAAACAGAAATATAAGGTTGCTCCAAACCAGTATTTTAAAATAAATAAATAAAGTTCTATCCTTGTTGTCTCCAAATATATTTTTCTTTCTCACAGAAAATTCCCTTCTTTTATCCTTCTGATTTCTTTTGTTTGTTTTAAGCTGCAAACCACAACCACTGAACAGCTTGGGATCTGAAGGAACTTAAGAGAGACATCCAGGGAGTCCCTTCGGAAGAGAAAATAAAATAAAAATAAAGACGATCTCCTTAGCTAGTTAGAAGCATAAGAGGTTGCAACCAAGAAGAGATGGGAACAAATCATGAGAGAAGGAGATGATTAAGTGAGAGAAACAACAAGGAGGGAGAGAGAGGAAAAAAAAAAAAAAGAGAGAGAGATGGAGATCTTAATAGAGGAAGCAAATATGGGGTTGGAAAAAGACCCGGTGCTAGGAAAACCTCCAATAACTCACAGGATGTCCTGCCTAGGTCTTTCAACCAATAGCAAAGGTGTTGCTTAAACAGAACTTCCCCCATAATCAAATGAATAACCACTGCAAGTGCCATCACAGAACTTACATCCAACAATGAATAAAGAAAGGTAGAGGCAGGGATACATGGCTGAGCACTGGGTTGAGTCCCTGGTCCAGCTGACAGGGGGAGAAGAGAGTCTATTTGAGCAAAGGGATAGAGAATATGAGGAAAATTCTCAGTGATGACTGCTGAAGCTCTGGGGAACTCACTGAATCAAGAACAGCCACATGGGAACCATCTGGAAAAGAAACTAAGTCCTCTCCAAGGATAGGCAACTGTCCACTGACATGGGTAACATGTGGAGCCTCAAGGGGAGAGTTCAGACTGTGTTTCTGTGCATGGATTGGCGCCTTGGAGCCCATTCCCTCCAGAGGAACACCTAACTCAGTCTTGATATTAGGATGAGGAATTTGGACTTGCCTGGAGAGGATGCTAAGCTGATCCATCTTGGGGCCTCTTGCTCTTTCTGGGAAGGAAGTTGGGGGGTGGGGAAGAGGGAGGCTGAAGACTAACTGGGAGGGGGAAGGGAGTTGGAGCAAGGGGATACATGGATAAGAAATAAGACTTTATAAAAATAAAATTAAAAAAAATCACCTCTCGGGGGAAAAAAATTGTTTCAGTAAACAATTTCACTGAAGCTATTTTAAAAAAAAAGACAAGGTTTCTCTGTGTAGGGTTGGCTGCCCTGGAACTTGTTCTATAGACTAGGCTGGCACTGCCCACAAGTCCTTTCCTTTAATGTCTTCTCTAATCATAGACTCTAGAATCTTTATATCTGTGTCTCATGACAGTATTCTTTTTCTTCATTGGTTCATCAAAAATTGTCATTTTACAATTATGTACTTGTTCTGTCTTCACTATTAGACTTCATGAAGGCAAGAATCATTTTGCATAGTATCACTTAATGTGTTAATCTAATAAAATAAATTAAGGAAGCACAACAAATCTGTTTGATGAGTCAATGGACACAAATCCATTGGCATCTAAAGAATGAATTACAGCTAAAGGTGGCTGTCCCTTCTCCCTTTCTCCCAGTACCATTTGGTCAGCTTTCCATTTGCTTCTAAAGAGGAACAATAATGTTCCTGAAAGTGTAAAGGTAATGCAAAGTCAAGAGGTCATGGGTAAAATGTCAAATAAGTGAGACAAATTTGTAATGACAAGGAGAAATCTCAAGGGTTACAATAACAAGAGATGACTGCACTTATAAGATAGATCCAAACCTGAGTATTCAAATTCCAATAAGTGGAAAGCTATAACACAGTCCCAATAAAGAAGTAAACAGAGGCATCAAGTTCTCAAAAATAGTTATAAAGCTGGTTAATGGGCAACACTCAAGGTAAGCATAAAAATGCTAGCCATGTAAGAAATCTATGCCGCATATTGAGACTACAATTACAAAGCTTTAAATGGTTAAAAGTAAAATCTTTCTTTGAAATGTTCATTAAATATTTCTCCAGTTATTGGCTTTTAAATCTTTTCAAACATTCATCACCATACTTTCACCATGACCAGTTGCACCAATCTTTTAAATTCTTACCTATATCCTTTATTATTATACCATTTCCTGATAAATTCTCTACTAGTTACTTCAGGCATTTTTTCTTTAAAAAATTATATGTATATAATTTTAATATGTATATAATATATATACACACATTATATACATTTGAAACTCCTATGTAGGCCAGGCTGGCCCCAAACTCAGAGATCCATGTGCCTCTGCTTCCCAAATACTGGGATTAAAGGTATATACTACCATTTCTGGCATCCAAGAAACTAGATCAAACTAGATTAAAGGTTGGGGCTTGAGATACGGCTCAGTGGTTAAGAACACTGGCTGCTCTTTGAGAAGTCCTGAGTTCAATTGAGTTTAATTCTCAGCACCCCCATGTTGGCTTGCAACTGTCTATAAAGGTAGTTTTCTGAATTCCAATGATCCCTTCTGGTGTACAGATGGATATGCAGAGAAAAGTACCTACATACATAAATCTTTGAAAAAAAGAAAGAAATTTAAGGCTGACAGTAGTCAACACACCTGACTATAGTTACGTAGCTAGTTAAGATACATACAGTCTTAACTCTTTCTCTCCAACAAGTACTCCAAGAAGGAAGTTTTAATTTTATACCAGCACCATAATGATATTTCTGTGTCATTGAAAGGTCATCAATCGGAGCTGGAGAGATAGCTCAGAGGTTAAGGAGCACTGACTATTCTTCCAGAGGTCCTGAGTTCAATTCCCAGCAACCACATGGTGGCTCACAACCATCTATAATGACATCTGTATTTTTTTTCTGTATACTGTATACATAATAAATAAATCTTTAAAAAAAAAAAAAGGTCATCAATCAATCTCAAACTAGGATGTGTGTGAGTGGGGAATTTTTTTTTTTACTACAATATCCATTTCCCTGGATATTTATTATTCAAGAATGATAAAGTCACTCTTAACCAAAATTAAGTAACAACTAATTCATTCCCCAGTGCATTTCATATCCCTATTAACTGTAAGGAATAACATATGACAATACTTTGTTGTATTTAATGTGACCTTTTGCTTTGTGTTTTTTTGCTTTTGTTTTTCAGGACAGGGTTTCTCTGTGCAGCCGGAGCTAACCCTTATTCACTCTATAGACCAGGTTGGTCTTGAACTCAGAGATCTGTCTGCTTCTCCCTCCCAGATCCTGAGATTAAAGGAATGTGCCTCCACAGCTTGTTTTTGCTTTGAGACAGGATGATATTATGTAGCCCTAGTTAGGCTGCAACCTACTTCATTTGCAGGTATCCTCCTGACTCTGCTTTCCAGTACTAGGATTACAGTCCTATGCCACCACTCAAGGACCAATGAGTTATTAAAGCCAGTGAGAAAAAAGAAAAGTTCTGTACACTGTAACTATTTAGTGTGAATTGCTAAAGGCATATTAGAAACTGAAGTCTTCTCGAAGATGTAACACAGATTAACTAGCTCAGAGCAACAGATGAATTTCATATAACAATTATCCAACATCCATCTGAGCTTCCTGATGTTGGCAAAAGAGGCATCTAAACTTAAGTTCTATAGATTCAAGAGACACGCTATGTTCATCCTTTACACTGAAACCATTCTCCCCACCCAAGAAATGTGAAATTCTCTTACGCTTTATTCTATGTATGCACATGTTTTTAGACCTCATGGTTCTTTCAAAATGACTGTACAGTTGTGTAGAGTTTAGAGTGACATTACATAAAAATCAGCCCTATTTTCTGCTCAAATCTTAAATCGAAGAACTAGAAAACTGGGAGTCAGAAAAGGCCACAACAAAACGGAAAAACTAAATTCCGATAGTAATTCTTTTGTTATGATTTAAAATTTTTTATTTGTGTGAGTGTACGGTGCCCACAAAAGTCAGCTGGGAGCTGGAGTACACAAGGCTGTGAGCTGATTGATGCAGGTGTTGGGACTTGAACTCTGGTACTGACAAAGCAGTACACATACTCTTAACCACTGAGTCATCTCTCCAAGCCAGTGTGATGGTGGTTTTCATTAATAAACTTTATTGCATAGGGCAAGTTCAAGTAAATGGAAAAAAGTCACATTAGTATCAGGACCAAGCTCCCAGGAATGTAACAGTACAGTACTGTTAATACCTGTGTCACAACTTTAATTCGTGTCTACTTTGTCCTGAAAAGTTTTTGCTTTCCCTTTTTAACAGGCAAAACAAAACCAAAAAAGGAACAAGCAAATCACTCTCTGAGCTGGCAGCTGTGACAGGCCAGGAAGACACACAGGCTTTCCGGGTCCGAGCTAAGGCTTTGGGATGCATGTCCATGAGGAGAGCCTTGGAACCACCCAGTAAGTTCCCCACCCTGACAGACACCAAGAAAGCAGCAGCAGCGGCTGGCAGGGACCCACTGCAGACTCGAAGAGGCCCTAGAGGTGGCTGGCCCCTGGGGCGTGGGGAAGGAAGCCAGTGTCAGGAACCCAGTAGCAAAGCTTGGGGGAATGGCGGGGGCGTGCAGAGCTCCGGGGCACCCACTGTTGACGCGCGATGCCCTGTCACGAGTCATCCAGGCAAGACAGAGAGTGGGGACAAGGCTGCAAGATGAGGGAACCCAGAGCCTAGGCGGGGATCGGCCCCGGGGAAGGCCATGAGAAGCGCCCGCCCAGCGCCCGGCCCACCGGGGTTCACCTCCGGCCCACGCAACAGGCACGGCACCGGGTCCCGACCTCGGGTCCCCGACCAGGGGCGAGGGCAGCGCCGCAGCCATGACAGGCGGGCGGGCCCCGGTGCGCCCCGCCGCACGTGCTGGCAGCGCCCCCTCCCCGGCGCCCAGCTGGGGCCGTCTGCTCCTCAGCGTGGGGAACCTAGGCTCGGGGCGGGCGGTGGGCGCACGTACTCACCACCGCAGCTACGGCCCCCCGCCTCGCCCCGCTAGACTGACACGCGCGGCCAGCCGGGCGGGGGCGGCCTCCAGCGACCACCGGGCTAACAGACCCTCCCCCGCCAGTCTCCACCAGTTGAGCAGTGTTCGCTGTCCCAGGGCGCCCCAGGTGTCCTCCCCACGCCAGAGGCGGAGGGCGGCAGCGGCGAGCGCTGGCACTTACCGGCTGCGCGGCCAGGCCCCCCTGTCAGCGCCCGGCCGGGAGCGAAGGAGGGAGGCGAGCAAGGGCGCCGCCCCCCCTCCTCCCCCCCCTCCCCGCGCGCCACGCACCCGCCTGATTGGCCCGGTTCACTCCCCCAGCGCGACCCCACCAGCCCCTGCGAGCGGCACTCCCGCAGCAACTGACGCTTCATTTGCATATCTGTGACCGCGCCGCTGATTGGCCCGGGCGCATAGGGGCGGCCGTGACCGGCACAGCTCGGGTCGTCCCCCGTCCAGCTAGGGCTAGCCATAAGGGAGGATGCCCACGCAGCTCCGCGCCCCTCTTGCCGGCCCGACCTCAGACTAAGGGCAGCAGGAGGCGGGGTTGCTGCTCTGCTCCAGGGCGGCCTGCGCGGTTCCTCGAGCAGCCCCGAGCGGCCTCGGGGCCGAGAAGGGCTGTGGCCGGGCGCCCTCTGTCCGGAGCGTGGGGCAGTGCAGAGCGGGCTCCCCCGCCGCCGCCACGTCAGGCCCCGCCACGTCAGGCCCCGCGGACACGCCCCGGCTGCTGGCGGCCTGCGGGGTCGGCGCCGAGGTCACTCACGTCGGCTCTGGAAGCCCTGCATGGGCTCTGACCCACCACGTCCTCCGTGCGCGCCAAGGCCCTGGGAACCCGCGTGTGCCATAAGATCAGGAGCCCTGGGAAGGCCACCACCGATGATGCAGCGATTAAAGCCAGCTGCCGAGCACCTGCAGCAAAAAGGGCACCGGGACCCAGTCACAAGCCATGCTACAGCGTGCCTCCAGTGAGAGGGCTTCCCCGGGTTTAGGACTTAGGTTCTAGAAAGGGGAAGGAAAACGAAAGAAGGGTTGCATAAATAAATGATAGGCGTGCCACACTGGCTGAGGAATTGAGCGTGCACTTGAAAACCACTGTCTTCGGAAGGCGCTGGGACACAGGACTTCCTTCTGTCACTAATTAACTGAGTGACCTACATTGTCTCAATATGTCTCAGGGCCTTGGTTTTTTTCTTCTGTAAAACGAAGAGGCTAGATGAGTCTTCTAAAAGCCTTCCAGCTCTAAAATTCTGAGTCTCTACTTTCAAACCCAGAGCTGACCTTATAACCTAATTAAATTCTTTTCAATGCATATTTAGGTTAAAGATAGACAAAATAACTGAATGTTTAAACTTCGGGCGTGCCTACCTATCTATGTTTGTTCAAAATTGCTTACTGTTTTCAAATACAATATGGGTGGGACTTAATGTGCATCCTCCAGTGAACCAGAATCTTCTGAACTTGAGGCTCCATTAAGGAACACTGCTCCTGACTGGAGGGCTGAGGTGTACATTGTGAAGTGACTATATTTTTTTAATTAAAACTTTTTATCCATTTATTTATGAGAGAGGGGCATCTGATGGTCACAGGACAACTTGCAGTTCTGTCCTACCATATGGATTTGGGGGGAGGGGAGATTTGACATCAGACTTGGCGGCAAGCTGAGTCATCACTGAAACCAAATTTTTAAGGGCCTTCCACCTGCTAATCAGCACTCTACAGGGAGCTACATCTTCTGCCTAAGTAATCTCATTCTTTAGAAGAGGGAATACTCATAACCTCCAGAGTAGATCCTCCCAACTGAGATAGGGACAGCTGGGAGGAAAAGGTGCCAGAAACAAAGGTTACAATTACAGCTGTTTCTCCTAAAGGATACTTAATAACAACCAGAACCACAGGGAAAGAAAACACCCTGGGCACTGGATCGCAGAACTTCGAACTCACTACACTGCTTATATGTGTAGTGTTCTATTTTGCAAATTTAATTCGAGCTTGATTTTAAGACCAGTACCATTTGTCTGGCATTGCAGAAATTAGTCCATATAGATGAAAAATTTTGGCTACTTTAAAGAACTTTCCTCCTCATCTCTGATGGAAAACTCATAGTCTCTTAACAGAACTTTCAGGAAATAGGGTATAGCTAGTGATTTAAAAAACCACCAATAATTATCAACATCGCTGTATTGCATTACAATCTGAGTTCCCTCTAATATGTGTAGAATCTATCCCTATAATAAAAACCTCATAATACTGTTTATTTTTAGCCTGAATCTGTTTTCTTATGTCTCCATCACTGTTAGGTCAACACTTCTCAGTGCTTCTACCGAACAACTCCCTTCTTTTTTATTTATTTATTTTTTTACCTTTTTTTTTAATTTGGTGATTTTGTGAAACTCAAAAGTAAAAATTCATTACACACATTTATTGTGTGAGTACATGGGCTTGCCACAGCATGTGTGCAGCAGTCATAGGGTAGCTCATCCGAGTCAGTTCCCTCCTACCATATGGGTTCTGGGGATCAAAATAATGTCATCAGACTTGCCAAAAATCATGTTTACCCAACTGAACCATTGTGCTAGCCCTAAACTGTCAAACTTTCAGGAATTGATTTCTAAGGTGGTCCATCTTCCCAACAGCTTTTCCAGCTTGTTCCAATGACACCTATTTTGGCTATACAGCAACTGGTTTTCACTGTGTTGTGTTTTGTTGAGACAGGGTTTTAGTATGTAGTCTAGGCTAGCCTTGAATTTGTGATCCTCCTCACCTTTATCTTTCAATTGCTGAGATCACAAGTAAGATCATTTATCTACTAAATCCTGGCAATACTCTCAGTGATATTTCCTGATACACAGACTCCCAAAAAGTTATATCAGGATGATTCTGAAGCAACATGAGGGTCTAGAAAGATGACTCAAAGGTTAAGAGCACTGGCTGTTCTTCCAGAGGTCTTGAGTTCAATTCCCAGCAACAACATGGCAGCTCACAACCATTTAGAATGAAATCTGGCACTCTCTTCTGAAGCAACATTGTCCATGTACACTCTGTAATTGAAGTTAATAAGGATCCATATGAACAGCATCAAAACCAGCACTCAGGAGGCAGAAGCATGTGAAACCTATAGGTTTGAGGCCAGCCTGGTCTACAAAGAGAGAGTTCCAGGACAGCCAGGGCTTCACAGAGAAATGGTCTCAAAAAACCAAAACCAAAAACCAAACCTAACACTAGCTAACTGTTCTTATTAGGCTATGAGATGTCCAAAGCCAAGTGGTGGCCACAATGGACTGGGTAGGGAACCCTTCCTACTCTAAAGAAAGAACAGCTCCATTCCTACATAGTGTGTCTCGAAGCAAAAAGGTCTCACACCTATGGACACAATGATCCAGATCACTAGAAAGCAATGACACAGCTGTTTTTTTACACTCCCCGAATGAAACATCCCATAGCAGATGTCAGTTACTGAAATGTAACCATTCCAAGGCAATGTACTAATACTGTTATTTCATTTTACCTTTACTTGTTTTTAGACAATTTTTACAACTGCTCAATGAGGAAAGAATTCTTTTTTCCATTTTATACACAAAGAAGGTTCGGAATTCTGCCCTAGTTACACAGTCATTGACTGACAGAAATATTTAAACACAACTATCTGGTCTCAATGCCTATAATTCTTAACCATTCTATTGCATCCATCTTTCAGCTTTAGTTTCCAATTTCATGTTTCTAAAAACTTTTATTTTGAAGGGGTGAGTAAGTAATTTGACACATTAGAAGGGAGAATTCCCTGCAAAGACATTTCAATTTAGGTCACCAAAAGAATATTCTACAAATCAAATTCAAATTGGTAAACATTTTCTGCAAATTTGAAAAAGTGGTAATTCTTTAGATGTACCTCCACACCCAAGTATGGATTTTTTTTGTAATTGACACCACAAATGTAAGTGATAAAACAAACAAAAACAAATAACTGATTTCATTAGTACCTCTTTTCAGTACCTGTTTGGGAGTAAACTGATACCTCTCAGCATGAAGCTACAAAACTTAGGACTAGATCTTATTTTAGTAAACTAGAGCTTTGTTTAGTAAATAGTGATGCTCATATATTCCTAAATGCCACAGTGTGAGTACAGGATGGGTCTCATTCTGCCATGGCATGGAAGAATGACAAGCACATAGATCTAAGACAGATCTTGCATTGTAGAGTGAAATTTACTGGGAGACTTGTTTACAGAAGCAAGACAGCAGGAGCCTTACAATTTATTTATCTTTCCTTTTTTGGTTTTAAATTCACTATGTAACGGAGGATGACTGAATTCTTGGCCCTTCTGTCTGTTTCCTAAGTACTGGGATTACAGGTGTGAGCCACCGTACCCAACCACCCACACTATTCTATAAGTTAAGACAAAAGTGACTTCATCTTGGCTATAGAATGCACCTGGTTTAACTTAAGATAATATCCCTGAAATCAGAGCTGCTGGTGAAAGTTCCATGCACAACTCTAATGGTTTACTTATTACAGTTTGCTAGGACACCAGGCAGGAAAAAATGAATGAGAAGTAATTATGACTCAAAGACAGGTAAGCTAAATCCATATACAATGAAATAGTCAAAACAGCCTTGTAAAGGAAGACCGTTGGAAAGCCTATACTCCTAATTACAAAACATTCTCTAATGCCATAGTAATTAAGAGAATGTGGCAATGACAAACACAAAGATCAATAGAACAGAACAAGAAGTCCAGAAATAAACTCTCCCATGTATAGTTCACAGAAGAGTTGATAAATTTCAACTGGAAAAAACAGTCCCTTAAACAAATAGATACTTGGAAACACTCATTCTAGAGAATAAAGTTTCTCCCACCTCAAACTACAAAAAGAAGCCAAAGAGATCATACTACATAAGAGATGAGACTTTAACTAGGAAGAAGCAAACCGGTGAGGAGCAAGGTCTTTGAGACCTTGGATTAGGCAATGGTTTCTCACACATGTCATCCAAAACAAACTGACAGAAAAGGATCCAATTTTGTTGTACTTAGAAAATTTTGAGCTCCAAACTCAAGAATAGATAATCTGAACTTCATCAAAACAGGAAAACTTGTGTTTCCAAGGAAACCAATAAGAAACTGAAAAGAGGACCCAACACATGAGACACTTTGGGCAAACCTGACAACCTGAGCCTGATTCCTGGAAGTCACAATAGAAGAATAGTACTAACTCCCTTGGACTATGCTCTGACCTCTGACATCCCCACCCCAATACATAAATCTAATTATTTAAAAAATATTTATTTAGAAATTAGTAATTTCTAAAACATTCCTTAAAAAGAAAGAAAGTTGGAAGGAGGACTGGAGATATTGTTCAGTTGGTAGAGTTCTTGCCTAGCATGGGCAAATTCCAAGGGGCCAGCCTGGACAACATGAGATCCTGTCTCAAAAAAGCAAGGTGAGGGCAAGCTGGAGAGATCAATCAGTGGTTGAGAGCACTGACTGCTCTTCCACAGCACTCACATAGCAGTTCACAACTGTTTGTAATTCTAGTTCCAGGGAATTGGGTTACCTTCTCTTTGGGCATCAGGCACATCCATATACATAAATTCTTTTTAAAAGAGAAAATAACGATAAATGTAAAGAATCAGGCTTGGTCGCCAGGTGATGGTGGCACACACCTTTTATCCCAGCACTTAAGAGGCAGGTTGGCCAATCTCTGTGAGTTCAAGGTTAGTTGGTCTACAGAGCTAGTTGTTTGCAGAGAAACCCTGTCTTGGGAAACAAACAAACAAAAAAGAACAGGCTAAGTGTCTCACACAAGCAATCCCAGGACTGAGGCGCCTGAGACAGGAGGACAGATACAAATTCCAGGACATCCTGGACTACACAGATAAGGTGTTCCAGGCCAGCCTGAGCTACAGAGTAAGCCTCTGGAGACAGAGGAAGAGATAGAGACTGGGAGAGGAAGAGAGGAAGGAGATGAAATACAGGTAAGAGAAAGCCATACACATAATCAGGGTATAGTATCCAGGATCAAGGAAGGGTTCTAACAAACCAACAATGACAACTGGCAGACACTTGTGAGGCAGAGACAGTAGGATCTCAGGGAGTTTGAGGCCAACATCATCTATATAGCAGTTCAGTTCCAGGACAGCCAGGAGAAAATAGAGGGAACCTGTATCAACTGCCTCCACTAAAAACATAAAATTGTAAACACTATATTTTTATAGGAGGGAAGAGAAACCGTGTAGGACTATGATATGGTCATTGTTAAAGAAAAAGATTTGGTTTTAGTTTCTGCACTCATGAGAATTGAGGGCAAGGCTATATACACGCTGAGCAAGTACTGTCCCACTGAGCTACATTCCCAGCCCAGATACGTTTTATTGTTAGCAAATATGGATGTGTTTTGGAAGTTCTTTCTAAAACCCCAGTGGTGAAATGCAATCTAATGATTCCATGGGGAAATGGTGACTGAATTATCAAGACCAAAAAAAGGTCAGAGGTGAACTCCAGGTCTTTCTGTAAACATAATGAAATTGAAGCCACCCAGCTACATGAGACAGTCTCAAAAGAAATAAACAAGAAACTCAATTTGAGGCCAAAGTATCTACATACACATTTCTCCAAAAATACATACGAATAGCCAATATGCACATGGAAATATGCCCAACACATTAGCTGTTAGAAAAATGCAAATCAAAACTACTTTTCATCCAATAGGATGGATATAATCTTAAAGACAAAGGAGCAAGAAGAGTTGGAGAAACTAGGATACTTTACATTGCTGGTAGAAATGAAAAACAATGCAGCTATTCTGCAAAGCATGTCTTTCCAAAGCCAAAGAGTTACCATGTCACATGGCAACACAGAAGAAATTAAAATCATCCTCACAAAAACCTGTTCACAAATGGTCACAGTAGGGCGGCTCACCCCGGCTTAACATCGGGGTGCCAGGGGACCACGAGCTGCCTCCATCTTTCTCCGCAGCCCTCCGACAGTGGGATGGATGGCTCAGGAACCCTCCTGGCGCCGCGTCTCCACCCAGGCCGCCAGCCACCTCCGAAGAGCCATGTTCCAGGCTGCCGGAGCCGCCCAGGCCACCCCCTCTCATGAAGCCAAAGGCAGCAGTGGCAGCAGCACAGTGCAGCGCTCTAAGTCCTTTAGCTTGCGGGCTCAGGTGAAGGAGACATGTGCAGCCTGCCAGAAGACTGTGTATCCTATGGAGCGGCTGGTGGCAGACAAGCTCATTTTCCACAACTCTTGCTTCTGTTGCAAACACTGCCACACCAAACTCAGCTTGGGCAGTTATGCTGCACTGCACGGTGAATTCTACTGCAAACCTCACTTTCAGCAGCTGTTTAAGAGCAAAGGCAACTACGATGAGGGCTTTGGCCGCAAACAGCACAAGGAGCTCTGGGCCCACAAGGAGGTGGACTCGGGCACCAAGACAGCCTGAGGTTCCGCTGACATCCATCCCCTCCCCGCACATGGCCTAACAGCTGGCCAGTGGGAAGGAGGTTGACCTGGGCTTGTGGGGGGAGCCGGGTGGGAAGGGATGAGGCTCCCTCAGACAGGTTTCAGGCATAGGGCTCTGCTCCAGGATTCCTTACTTTCCCATAGCAGGTGGAGGTTTGGGAACCAGAATTGGAATTTTCACAATACTGCTTCCTTCCGACCATCTCTTCTCACCCCACGGCTCCGTGGGAGGCCCACAAGCCCAGCTTCCCTATTTAGGTGCCTTTTCTCCAGCAAGGAGTCAGCATGCCCTCCTCAGGGTCCCAAGCTCCCACACTGCCAGCTGGGCCTTGTGCACCCCGTGT